>JAUCBJ010001483.1:0-34468 GCA_032718475.1 Nemertoderma westbladi | reverse complement strand
ACTGTAGCGGCCAACCTGCTACTAATGATTTTAGGCAATATAGGATAGCAGTCAACACAAGGGA
Organism: Nemertoderma westbladi; assembly: GCA_032718475.1. Classification (NCBI taxonomy): domain Eukaryota; kingdom Metazoa; phylum Xenacoelomorpha; order Nemertodermatida; family Nemertodermatidae; genus Nemertoderma; species Nemertoderma westbladi. The sequence continues at coordinate 34,404 of JAUCBJ010001483.1, read as the reverse complement.
AGCCAATACAAAGTTGGCAACCCAAGAAAGCAATAATAGGTTTGGTCGGCACCAAACCTATTACTTTATTATTGTTAGGGGGAATTAGCCCCACTAACTCACACCACACAGGAAACTTCCATTGTGCAATATGTAGGTAGGAATATATGACATACCGTGTAGCCAGAGAAAGGGCCACGTTGACAGCTGTGCACTAATCAGCTGATTACAACGCTGGTCCAATCACAGCCTAGTACATGTACAGGCAATAAACCAATGTTGGTTATGGGTATATAACTCTTTTGTAGCCCAGTATTAAACTATTTGTGCGGATAGTTTAAATAGATGGCGAACTAAGTTGTTCCTATTTCAGAGTTTTAGTAGAGACAGTCATTAAGTGTAATATCTAATAGTACGGTTAATCATACAGTCACATTAATATATTCTGTCAATTAAAAAATATGATCCAACGAATAATATACATACTACGAAACATCAAACTCTTTTAACAATATGAGCGATCTACATTAGCTGTCCCGAACTCGAGTACGCTAAGTCACGCAATTCTAAATTTATGGTATGGTGCCAAGAACATACCACCGTTAAGTTTTGGGTTAAATTGGGTTAATTATTGTGTGGTATATTATAAACTGTTGTGCATTCTTACATCTGTCTGAAATTAATTAGTAACTATTTACCAAAGTTCCATTAAAATAGCTAAAAAAATTTATTGACACTAACGCGCTGTCCCAAATATAATATAATATAAATACAATATAAAACAAATTTTAATAGTGGGTTCCCAAAAACTTACGTCCCAAACATAGGGGACACAACCTAAATCAGCCCCAACTACACCTCAACTGATCTATAATTTATTTGTATAATGTAGTTAATGCGCTCTACTGTACTGTAGAGTACAAGTGAACATGTTCGTGGGGCCATCGCGCAGGACGAGGGTCAGTTATTAGATAAAGATTCAAATTGAGCAATTCTATCCCAAAACCAGCACTTATGAAATTAAGAAAATTTAACCAAACTTTTACTTTAAAAAAAAATTTCGCATTGGCAGTTTGGCATCGATGTCATAGAAGTCCACAGTCAAATTACTTCGAATTACTAAATACTAAAAATTCAAAGCATTCTTTCAATGCATTCAATGCAGGTGGCCTTGATGGCGAGTTGTTTGAGTACTGGTACAATTCCAAAACGTTACTGGGTATTGCAGTATTGGGCTGTTGTGGTACCTAGTGCAGTAGTGGATACTGGAACATGGAATAAAGGTCAGCTGGTACAACCTGACAATATGCAGTCAGTCTTAAGTCCACATAATTTCAAAACTTCCATGGCTGCATAGTTGCCTTTGCTGAGCCGATTGGTGGGTGGCACCAATGACCTGAAGACGGTACTGGTAACTCTGTACAACTGTAACAGTACTGGTACCGTACTGTAAAACATATGTTTAATAAGATTAAGGTACCATACCGGTACATGATATGGCTGAATAGTCGCGAATAACTGAATACTCTTAACTCTGCAACCTGGAAATGGCTGTAGAAAGTGAAATAGGCCTACCACACTTTCCAAGGCCACACTATTAATTGCTGCATTGCACCAGCTAAATTTCAAACCCACCTGATATATCCTGCAGTCTCCTAGCAACCAGCTGATGCCAAGCCTAATAATTTTTGGGTAAATAAATGTATTATAACTGCAAGACAGTTACACAGATGCTGCATGAAGACCCCACACAAATTCAACTTGGAAAATTTCTAAATTTTTGCCAGACTACATATGTACCAAGTGTGGATATATTTTATCGAGATTTGGCTGAGTTATTAACGTTTAAAATTTGATACAACAGATCAACAGAGCAACAGAAAAACAAAACAACAGAGCAACAGACACACTGATTGAGTTAGTGGTACCTGTATGCTAAGCTCACTTACTTTAGTCGCTCGCCCCACAATACTTGTATCTATCGTACCATCTCTGCTACCAAACTCTGCTAGTGATCTTCTCAGTATATCTGCCAATTTGAATAATCAACTTTAAGTTGTATTTAACAATATGGATGATATTGTACTTCAAAACATCACATTATATGGGCCATTTAAATTAAATGAAGAAATTGTTATAAGTATAGGAACGATATATGGGGTTATCACATTAATAACCATATTGATAAACCTCACCGCTATCATCACATATATCTCAGATAAATCTCTTCACACAATGAATAACTACTTAATAATATCTCTTATTATTTCCGATATGTTTACCGCAATATTTGGTATGTGGCCTTCATTTCTACATAACGTATTGTTGGGGGGCCTACCCCTTGGATATCCATTCTGCTTTGTATACCGCGTAATTGACTGGACTGCAGTCATGTGCTCCAGTCTAACTGTGTTAGCAATAGCTCTCGATAGATATGCTGCAGTTCATATCGCAATATTTTATATGAACCACCAACAGTTAATTATTAAAATCCTCATATCATTTCCATGGTTAATCAGTATATCCCTGCAAGCAATTCCCATACTTTACAATTATATATCAAGTGCTGCAGAGGATTATTATGCATCCATTGAATACAATATGTGCATGGTAGGATCTGGTATAAACAAGCACTTTCAATTGGCTGTATCATTTACTTATCACATCACAATAATATTTGTTGCTGTGGTAACCACCAATCTCCTATTGTGGCTCAAAAGGCAAGCAAAAAACAAAGGAATATCCTTCTGGGATATTATGAGGTATTCTGCTCCTTTAAAGGATGGACCAATCAGTGCTCAGGCTACATTCAATGAAACTACCCAAGATAATCCAATCACCACTGATTCAGTTGATGTTCAAGTAACTGTACCAGTTACTAAATCTGCATCACATGATAGAGTGCTAGCGCGGAACAAGAAGATGATATTACAATTAGTTGGAGCTGCATCTTCATTTATTTTAGCAAGCACACCCTGGGCTGTTGCGTTTACAATTGAAAAGGTAAATTAATAAAGTACTCATCATCTAATCCAAAATAAACTACAAAATATTAATCCGAACTTAGAATGATTAAATAACAAATGTGTTGAATGTTAGGGGACTATTACCCTAAATATATTTTTTTTATTTATAAACTACTACTATTCTGAAACTTTAACGTAATGATCTGTTATCTTTTACTATGAAAACTGAGTATGGATAACTTCGTTAACCCGTTTGTTCGAAAAATATGGCACATTTTGTGCAGGTCGGATTTTTTCAAAAGCTTTGTAAATTTTTGAGGCATTTATATGTAAAATATATCATATTTAAGGATCTGTAATGCTGATCCACTCCATCAGTAGCTGTTTGTAGATTGTGGTAGAAATTTTCCACCTCCTCTACAGGGGCAACATTAGTTGGAGAATAGCACACAATCAGAATCACCTAAGAAAACTTCTTAGTCAGACTTATGGAACATTGGAAGTGGCAATGGATGATGTGGTTAGAGATTTGGTATATTTTGTCCAATGCTGCATGTACAGTTGGATTCATTAACAGACCAAGTCCGCCATTGCCCCTATCATCTGAGATGCATGGGTGAGTCGCCAACTGCCCCCATGTCCTTAATCAGAACCTCACCAGTCTGTCCAGTCTGCATTTGGTGCTCTTGAATACCCATGCGCTAAGAGAAAGCTTATCTGCCAAGGCAGTCAGCTCACCTCTGTTGCCTTGGGGTGTTAGTGTTAACTGAGGCTAGTCTAGTGACTTGCCTCAGATTCACCAATGGCTTGGTTGGTGGGATAGAACATGAGAGTAGCCTCCAACTCCAGAATCCCTCTCCCCCTCACAATCTGGCCTCCCTGTTGACCCAGGGTTTGGGCCAGAAAGGTCATCAGGAAAGGGACTCAAAGAATTGTTGGCTTCTCTCTCTCCAGTAGGGGGTGAGATAGGCAACCAGTCAGGAGATAACTGACGCCTTTGAGGCCGATTGTGTCCGGTAATTCCACTGGTCTCTAGTGGCCGGACCTCCGCATTACTAATGCAATCCATAGTGGGGGGTTGGGGGGTGCTTTTTTGCCGAGTCAGCTCTCGGGGCAAATACCACACCCTGGTTTCCCGTTCCACAGGGTGGGTGTCGCAATGGAGTCAGATATGAGGCCCATCACCCATATCTACTCTGGCGCACATTACCCACCATTGGCTATGCAGCTCATCTGCTGGGTTATGCCCTGTACCCTTGCTGCCAGGTGCAGGTCGCCGTGAAGTGCTCTCAGAGTGGACATGAGAACACTCTACTCCTGACCAGCCATTGGTAGATCACCATCTGCCTGGCCAGGCCATATACCCCTGCAACCAGGAATATGGGTCCTTAATCCAGGACCAAGGGTGTCCTTATCCCAGAACGAAGGAGGTCCTAGTTACAGGACCAGATTTTCCCTAGTAAGAGGGTCTATTCAGCCACAGCTGGTACCTCCTTTATGCTGCATGGAATTTGCAAGTTCTCTTGGTGAATGACCTAAGAATACCTGACCTGACCAGGTAGGGCATAACTCATGCTGAAATATGACTGTACCACTGTACCAGCACTGAAGTATTCAGAAATTGTTGTATTGAATTAACCTATGTAAATTTATTAAATATTAAATGTTGAGAGACCGTGCTCTCTACATTGGTGACACAGGCTTTTGCGAATGGATTTTGCGTAATGACCAATGGCTAACGATCTCAATGTAGTCGATATCAAACTGCTTCTGTTCTAGACAGAGAACACATCCATCTTGTTCAATCATGTGGAGGCAAAGATCCACATCCGGAGGATTGTCGATGACTCGACAAAGTACTACCAGGTTGTCGCCTCTCTCAACCAGCCGATTGCCGCTTGTTTCCTTGATACACCCACCACTCCACCTACCGACGGGAAGTATGAGGGATTGACTCCAACCAGACACTATATAGCATTGGAGGTGTCTCATTGGTTCCGCCAAGCTTGACACTAGAATAAAATCGCCTCCGCTTTGCAGGACATTACTTTTGCCGTGAGGACCAGCCAGTGCATAATCTTGTACTTTGGCAGCCTCATGGAGTGAATAAGCATGGTGGACAGCCCATGACTTTCTTGAGACACATCTTAAAGGACACTGGCCTTGAAGATGCAGATGATCTAGCAAATGTCATGGGTGATTGGGGAGTTGTGGTGGAGCAATTTTGTCGACAAGCCGGCATAGCATTCTTAAAAATGCAGCTGCAAAGCAGCATGCCGATCCTAGTAGGGACTGTAGGTGAGGCTCCTCGGGACATTTACTCTGAGTCAGCGGGAGGTGCTGCGAGACTCTTCCATATGCTCCGGCCACCACTTCCTTGTGGACACTGGCGACCAGGTGGGTGTATTCCCCACCAGCAGATTCGATGCCCATTCAGGATGTACTGGGCCACCACTCCCTGCCATCAATGGATCATTGATTCGTTCCTACGGGACCTGTTCTATCCCTCTGTGGTTCAATGACCAGCAGACCCACTGGGACTTCGTGATCGCAGACTTCCCCTAACCATTGCTTGGGGCTGACATCCTAATTCCCTGATGGTGGATGTAAAGGGGCAGCAACTCATCGTCATGGAAACTTTCCAATCAATCCCCCTCCTCCTCCACCATCCCGGGAACACATCATTACCTCGCATCGACCTCTGTGGACTGAGTTTTACTCCGACCTTCTTGTGGAATTCTCTGCCATCACGATGCCAACCTTGTCGGACTCGTCCACTTGCCATGGCATAGAGCATTACATTCCATCCACTAGTCCTCCCATCCACACCCACACCTGTCGAATTCCTCTCGATAAACTCGAGATCGTGCATGAGGACTTCCGCAAGATAGAGGAGATGGGGAATATTCGCCATTCGAATAGCCCCTCGTCTTCTCCCCTCCATAGGGCGCCCAAACCGAATGGTGGTTGGCTGCCTTGTAGTGACTACCGGCTCCTCAACAACGTGACCACCCCTGATTTGTACCCTGTCCCACACATACAGGACTTTTCGATGCAAGTCGCTAGGGCCACGATCTTCTCTAAGGTTGACCTGGTCCGGGACAACCAAAGATCCCCATGGTTCTCGAGGACATTCCAAAGATCCCCATGGTTCTCGAGGACATTCCAAAGACCACCGCCATCACTCCATCCAGCCTCAACGAATTCCTCTTTCAAATATATCCATATCCATATGTTTTATAAAACCAATACTCACGATTGTAGTCCTAAAGCTGGTGAATATTTTGGTATAGGTTTGATGACATTTGAGTAAAAAATAAAAAAAAATTGTATGGAATTTAGTGATGGAAATGTCAAAATCAATAAACTGAGAAAAAGGTTGATTTATACATGAATATCAGCGAGTCATGAAGAGTCATGAATATCAGCCATAAATACTGTTGCAGAAAAGTGTAGTTTCGTGGTCAAAAAATCATTCAATGGTAAAATCCAATGTCACCACATGTAAGCAGATAGTTATCAAACCCGATTTTGCTGCCAATGCTAACTGTATACTGAAATCTTATATTTTCATCGGATTATTATTCGGTTTCAGTGCATGTAATATTTGTGCTTCATATGTATTGAATAGCCCATAATGTTCTTTATATTGTTGCCTAACAACAGTTGTGGTATTACTGAACTCTCATTGGTAACTATCGAAACCGGTATTCTTGCGTCTTATTGGCTGTTCCATTTCGTTAAGCATTGTTGTATTCATAAATAACTGTTGTCAGCCTCGATACAATAGGCTTAACTTGATATTATTTCAAGTACTCTACATCGATTGTATAGCCCTGCGAGCCACGTTAGTTACAGTGGCCCGCAATATTTTACCTAATCGCTTGTACTAATCACTAATCATTTGCAATTTACAACTTATGTTTGCATTTACTAATATTGCTAAGTTGGTGCCAGTTCCCAAGAAGGGCAACCTAACACTCTATGGTTCTTTTCGGGGAATCTCATTGATCTCGATTGCTGCAAAGCTATACAATAGGATTCTATTAAATCGCATCAGGGATCCCATTGAGAGACTGCTCCGTGGAAATCAGAATGGGTTCCGTAAAGGTCGTGGGACCATGGAGCCCATTTTGGCACTTAGAAGGATAATTGAAGAGTTATCAAAAAAGAAAGACAGGCATCTGGCTGTTATCTTTGTTGACTTCTTCAAGGCCTTTGATTCAGTCTCTCGCTCACGTATGTTCAGCATACTTTCATTATATGGGATTCCTGATGAAATTATTGCAGCAATCAGATCAGTATACGATGGTTCGACAACATTTGTGTCTACTGTTGACGGTGACACAGAACCATTTGAAGTGTTATGGGGCGTCCTCCAAGGAGACACACTTGCACCATTCTTGTTCATTATTGTGGTTGACTATGTTCTACGCATGTCCTTAGATCATCATAATGATGATGGGGTGATGATAACTCCACCTACTGGCTCCAGAAGTCGAGGAAATCCTGCCAAGTACCTAACTGATCTAGACTTTGCTGATGACTTAGGAGTACTCTCAGAATCATTAGAGGGAGCCCAGCGGCTCCTCAGCTCATTAGAACATGCTGCTTCTAGTGTTGGTCTTTTTATTAACTCCAGAAAGACCAAAATTCTGACTGTTAACTTTGAAAGTCCTCAGCAAGTCTCTGATCGGAAGAGCATAAGCTCAAAGGATGGTATGCTTGAGCATGTGGACGACTTCTGTTACCTGGGATCATGGATCCGGAAGTCAGGTGAGGACCTTCGAATACGTAAGGGAAAGGCATGGACAGCCTTGAATAGGCTTTCCAGGATTTGGAAATCACCGAGAATTAATCGGAAACTTAAGGTCCGATTATTTAGAGCAGCAGTAGTTCCAGTACTCCTCTACGGGAGTCCATGCTGGGCTCTAACTGCTGAGGACACCAAATCTCTGGATGGCACATTCACAAGAATGCTACGCCGGGTTCATTGTGTCAAGTACAATGCACACATCTCCAACCAGACACTATATAACATTGGAGGTGTCTCATTGGTTCCCCCAAGCTTGACACTAGAACAAAATCGCCTCCGCTTTGCAGGACATTGCTTTCGCCGTGAGGACCAGCCAGTGCATAATCTTGTACTTTGGCAGCCTCATGGAGTGAATAAGCATGGTGGACAGCCCATGACTTTCTTGAGACGCATCTTAAAGGACACTGGCCTTAAAGATGCGGATGATCTAGCAAATGTCATGGGTGATAGGGAGTTGTGGCGGTGCAATTTTGTTGACAAGCCGGCACAGCATTCTTAAAAATGCAGCTGCAATGCAGCATGCCGATCCTAGTAGTATGCTTGAGCATGTGGACGACTTCTGTTACCTGGGATCATGGATCCGGAAGTCAGGTGTGGACCTTCGAATACGTAAGGGAAAGGCATGGGCAGCCTTGAATAGGCTTTCCAGGATTTGGAAGTCACCGAGAATTAATCGGAAACTTTAGGTCCGATTATTTAGAGCAGCAGTAGTTCCAGTACTCCTCTACGGGAGTCCATGCTGGGCTCTAACTGCTGAGGACACCAAATCTCTGGATGGCACATTCACAAGAATGCTACGCCGGGTTCATTGTGTCAAGTACAATGCACACATCTCCAACCAGACACTATATAACATTGGAGGTGTCTCATTGGTTCCGCCAAGCTTGACACTAGAACAAAATCGCCTCCGTTTTGCAGGACATTGCTTTCGCCGTGAGGACCAGCCAGTGCATAATCTTGTACTTTGGCAGCCTCATGGAGTGAATAAGCATGGTGGACAGCCCATGACTTTCTTGAGACGCATCTTAAAGGACACTGGCCTTAAAGATGCGGATGATCTAGCAAATGTCATGGGTGATTGGGAGTTGTGGTGGTGCAATTTTGTTGACAAGCCGGCACAGCATTCTTAAAAATGCAGCTGCAATGCAGCATGCCGATCCTAGTAGTAGTAGTCTACTTCTACTATATACTTCCGCCGGTAACGGTGGGGGGGGGGGGGGGGGGGGGGGGGGGGGTTCTACTGTACTTCCGGTGACGGTATTGTTTTTAGCATCGGAGTAAAAGCATTTGAGTCTAAAAGTATCTATCACTATGATTGATTTAATTAATGCTTACGTTTACACCCATTTTTCATCTTTTTCATCGTTTAACTGCCATAATTTGGATTAAGCGAACAGTAGGTATTTATTAGCCTGTTTCTTCTTTAGACACCCCAATTTGGTGCAGTTGCTGGGAGTTGTATTTGTTGATCCCATGTACATTGTTACAGAGTATATGGGTAAAGGTAGCTTAGTCGAATACTTACGTACTCGTGGGAGAAGCGTCATCGATAAACCACAGTTACTTGACTTTGCCGTGTAAGTATAAATTGTTCTCACTGTGTCTTATTATCACTAGAGTCGGTAATACCTAACTACCAACGCCAGAATTAATAGATAATTAACGAGTTATGAAAACCATAAAATCTATGTCATTCATGAATGTTTCGGCCTGTCTATACCTTTAGATAAGTATGAGTAGGGTCGGGGTAGATATAGTATCAATCCAACACTCCCCCCCCCCCCCCCCCCCCCCCCCCACCCACCCCCGTTTCCTCTATCTTACCCCGAGTATTCCATGATTTCCCTCCTACAGCGACATCTGTTGCGGGATGGCCTATCTCGAATCCCGTAACTTCGTACACAGAGACTTGGCGGCTCGCAATGTACTTATTGATGACACGAGCCGCGCCAAAGTCGCCGACTTCGGAATGGCGCAGCGCGATAACTTCTCATTGGACAGCAGTAAATTCCCGATTAAATGGACATCTCCAGAAGCATTGCGGAAAAACGTGAGTATCGTAGCGGCAGTAAACGTGTAGATTTGAAGAAACCTACAATTAATTACAGTTAATAGAAAGAAAATTCCGACCTAAAACATAGAGTTTTGTAATAATTCAAGGTAACAGTTAACAAATTAACATACTCAACCCACAGGGTGTGTATCGCACCTCTAATCTAAACCTAACAGCCATGACTCCACAAAGGTAACTAACTGCACGTAAAGCTAAGTCTATATTTATTATTATAAGAAAATATATGAGATTTTAGTCACTGAAAAATGGGGTAGAACTGTGGTAAAAATGATTAATTTGTTTTTAATTACATAACGCCACCACACAACTCTGTTACTTATTATCCCAACAGACATCTGATCTTAGAGATATTTGAGGCTTAATGTCCAGATTCTATGTTTTTTTTTTAGTGTGTAAGACTCTAGACAACGGAAAGTCAAACTGTTTAGCTTTCATTATCATAAAAATACTGAGATGGCAGTTACAGTGTTTGGAAATGCCATATTGAGGTGGATGGTGGTTGGTTAGTTACAGGATGAGCCCATTGTTAGCAGGTTGTATTGAAGTCAATGGACGCCACCTTGGATTAAGAATGCACTGAAAACTAACCTAGCAAGTCAATGAGTTGTGATATAGTCTGCTTTTTGTAACAGTTTCAATAGTTTATTTTCCTTTACAACTGGGGCATCAGAAAGGGAACCCAGGAACCTGTAGACTTCCCTAACTTTGGCGAACTCTGAGGTCTCTTTCTGGTAGCTCCTGAGGAAGCCTTCCTCCACTGCTGCTCGCTCGGACTTGTTTCGGAGGAACTCTAGAACGGCTTCCAACTCATATTCGTTACTCGGGACGGCCGCCATTCCGTTTCAGGTATATTTCCGAGGTTCCGGTTTTTCCGCCAGTTTTATTTTTTTACTTTTACATGGCGCTACGAATTAAAGTTTCGCCAAACATCTAACTAAGTAGTCAAGCACATCGTTATTGTCGTACATTATATTCGATTTATATTGAATTAATATAATTGAAGAACTTGACTCCAGTTATTCCAACGACAATATACTACTTTAGAGGTGGATATACGCATATATTTACCTGAAGCAAAATAAACCGTGTAACTACCGAGGCCGAAGGCCGAGTTTGTTATATAGGTTTTTGCTGAAAAATTATGAGCAGATGAAACGATTAGTTCCTGTGTGGGGCTCCGTACTATATGCTGTAACGCAGCTATTAGTTCCTGTTAGGGGCTCCGTACTATATGCTGTAACGCAGCTATTAGTTCCTGTTTGGGGCTCCGTACTATATGCTGTAACGCAGCTATTAGTTCCTGTTTGGGGCTCCGTACTATATGCTGTAACGCAACTATTAGTTCCTGTTAGGGGCTCCGTACTATATGCTGTAACGCAGCTATTAGTTCCTGTGTGGGGCTCCGTACTATATGCTGTAACGCAGCTATTAGTTCCTGTTTGGGGCTCCGTACTATATGCTGTAACGCAGCTATTAGTTCCTGTTTGGGGCTCCGTACTATATGCTGTAACGCAACTATTAGTTCCTGTTAGGGGCTCCGTACTATATGCTGTAACGCAGCTATTAGTTCCTGTGTGGGGCTCCGTACTATATGCTGTAACGCAGCTATTAGTTCCTGTTAGGGGCTCCGTACTATATGCTGTAACGCAGCTATTAGTTCCTGTTAGGGGCTCCGTACTATATGCTGTAACGCAGCTATTAGTTCCTGATTGGGGCTCCGTACTATATGCTGTAACGCAGCTATTAGTTCCTGTTAGGGGCTCCGTACTATATGCTGTAACGCAGCTATTAGTTCCTCTTAGGGGCTCCGTACTATATGCTGTAACGCAGCTATTCGTTCCTGTTAGGGGCTCCGTACTATATGCTGTAACGCAGCTATTAGTTCCTGTTTGGGGCTCCGTACTATATGCTGTAACGCAGCTATTAGTTCCTGTGTGGGGCTCCGTACTATATGCTGTAACGCAGCTATTAGTTCCTGTTAGGGGCTCCGTACTATATTGTGTAACGCAGCTATTAGTTCCTCTTAGGGGCTCCGTACTATATGCTGTAACGCAGCTATTAGTTCCTGTGTGGGGCTCCGTACTATATGCTGTAACGCAGCTATTAGTTCCTGTTAGGGGTTCCGTACTATATTGTGTAACGCAGCTATTAGTTCCTCTTAGGGGCTCCGTACTATATGCTGTAACGCAGCTATTAGTTCCTGTTAGGGGCTCCGTACTATATGCTGTAACGCAGCTATTAGTTCCTGTTTGGGGCTCCGTACTATATGCTGTAACGCAGCTATTAGTTCCTGTGTGGGGCTCCGTACTATATGCTGTAACGCAGCTATTAGTTCCTGTTAGGGGCTCCGTACTATATTGTGTAACGCAGCTATTAGTTCCTCTTAGGGGCTCCGTACTATATGCTGTAACGCAGCTATTAGTTCCTGTTAGGGGCTCCGTACTATATGCTGTAACGCAGCTATTAGTTCCTGTTAGGGGCTCCGTACTATATGCTGTAACACAGCTATTAGTTCCTGTGTGGGGCTCCGTACTATATGCTGTAACGCAGCTATTAGTTCCTGTTAGGGGCTCCGTACTATATTGTGTAACGCAGCTATTAGTTCCTGTTAGGGGCTCCGTACTATATGCTGTAACGCAGCTATTAGTTCCTGTTAGGGGCTCCGTACTATATGCTGTAACGCAACTATTAGTTCCTGTTAGGGGCTCCGTACTATATGCTGTAACGCAGCTATTAGTTCCTGTTAGGGGCTCCGTACTATATGCTGTAACGCAGCTATTAATTAGTTCCTGTTAGGGGCTCCGTACTATATGCTGTAACGCAGCTATTAGTTCCTGTGTGGGGCTCCGTACTATATGCTGTAACGCAGCTATTAGTTCCTGTTAGGGGCTCCGTACTATATGCTGTAACGCAGCTATTAGTTCCTGTTAGGGGCTCCGTACTATATGCTGTAACGCAGCTATTAATTAGTTCCTGTTAGGGGCTCCGTACTATATGCTGTAACGCAGCTATAGTTCCTGTTAGGGGCTCCGTACTATATGCTGTAACGCAGCTATTAGTTCCTGTGTGGGGCTCCGTACTATATGCTGTAACGCAGCTATTAGTTCCTGTGTGGGGCTCCGTACTATATGCTGTAACGCAACTATTAGTTCCTGTTAGGGGCTCCGTACTATATGCTGTAACGCAACTATTAGTTCCTGTGTGGGGCTCCGTACTATATGCTGTAACGCAGCTATTAGTTCCTGTTTGGGGCTCCGTACTATATGCTGTAACGCAACTATTAGTTCCTGTGTGGGGCTCCGTACTATATGCTGTAACGCAGCTATTAGTTCCTGTTAGGGGCTCCGTACTATATGCTGTAACGCAGCTATTAGTTCCTGTTAGGGGCTCCGTACTATATGCTGTAACGCAGCTATTAGTTCCTGTTAGGGGCTCCGTACTATATGCTGTAACGCAGCTATTAGTTCCTGTTAGGGGCTCCGTACTATATGCTGTAACGCAGCTATTAGTTCCTGTTAGGGGCTCCGTACTATATGCTGTAACGCAGCTATTAGTTCCTGTTAGGGGCTCCGTACTATATGCTGTAACGCAGCTATTAGTTCCTGTGTGGGGCTCCGTACTATATGCTGTAACGCAGCTATTAGTTCCTGTTAGGGGCTCCGTACTATATGCTGTAACGCAGCTATTAGTTCCTATTAGGGGCTCCGTACTATATGCTGTAACGCAGCTATTAGTTCCTGTTAGGGGCTCCGTACTATATGCTGTAACGCAGCTATTAGTTCCTGTTAGGGGCTCCGTACTATATGCTGTAACGCAGCTATTAGTTCCTGTTAGAGGCTCCGTACTATATGCTGTAACGCAGCTATTAGTTCCTGTTAGGGGCTCCGTACTATATGCTGTAACGCAGCTATTAGTTCCTGTGAGGGGCTCCGTACTATATGCTGTAACGCAGCTATTAGTTCCCGTTAGGGGCTCCGTACTATATGCTGTAACGCAGCTATTAGTTCCTGTGAGGGGCTCCGTACTATATGCTGTAACGCAGCTATTAGTTCCTATTAGGGGCTCCGTACTATATGCTGTAACGCAGCTATTAGTTCCTCTTAGGGGCTCCGTACTATAGGCTGTAACGCAGCTATTAGTTCCTATTAGGGGCTCCGTACTATATGCTGTAACGCAGCTATTAGTTCCTATTAGGGGCTCCGTACTATATGCTGTAACGCAGCTATTAGTTCCTCTTAGGGGCTCCGTACTATATGCTGTAACGCAGCTATTAGTTCCTATTAGGGGCTCCGTACTATATGCTGTAACGCAGCTATTAGTTCCCGTTAGGGGCTCCGTACTATATGCTGTAACGCAGCTATTAGTTCCTGTTAGGGGCTCCGTACTATATTGTGTAACGCAGCTATTAGTTCCTCTTAGGGGCTCCGTACTATATGCTGTAACGCAGCTATTAGTTCCTGTGAGGGGCTCCGTACTATATGCTGTAACGCAGCTATTCTTCCTACAGAAAGGCCTCAGCTACTTTTATCCTTGTATTTACGGTACTTTTTATACTATTCACATTTCATTGTTTTTTTTATTTAGCAATTTTCGACAGCGAGTGATGTTTGGAGTTTTGGAATTCTGTTATGGGAGCTGTATTCCTTTGGAAGGGTGCCATATCCTCGAGTTGTAAGTATAAAGTTGTGTTATTTATTATATATACGTAGATTAGGGCCATTTTTATCTGAAAGGCCCAAGGTTAAATGATATGCATCAAATTGCTAAAAGTTTGTTTTCTTAGTTATACTTTTAGCTATGATAAAAGATATCGCTGAATTTTTTTGACAATCATTTAATCGTTGGTGACAAAATCTATTGTCGAACAAAGAAAAATAAAATATTTAAAATTGCGAGAATGTTTGAATTTTTCTTAAAATGTTAAACATCTTTATCTCAGAATGGCATTTTTCACGAAACCGAATATTTCTCCGCCAATTTTTAATGAAATGCTTTGAAATTTGGTATATGAGTCAATGCCAACCATATTGACCAAAGTCACGTACGTAGCAAAAAATATACAAGAATGTAAATCATTTGAGAATGAATGGTCGGATGGCTTTGATAATTTGATTTCCGAATACACAATAATCGGTCCCCTCCTTTATCGCAGCCAAAGGATTATGTTATAGAGCACGTGGAGAGTGGATACCGAATGGAAGCGCCAGAAAACTGTCCCGATTCAATCTACCGCGTTATGTGTTCCTGTTGGACATTGGAGCCCACCACAAGGCCCTCATTCAAACAACTACTGGAACGGTTAAACAGTTTGAGAGGTGTTACTGTCTAGTAATTAATATACAACAACAACCAACAGTAGCGAACATTCCATCATGCCATTTTTATACAGCGAGATTGTTACGTCACATCGTTCCTAGTTTTTATAATCAAATATATTTTATTTAGTGTTCTTACTAAAATACTTATTTAAATAATAAGCCTTGAAATGTTGATTAAGGGTAAGGGGTCATCCACAATGGGCTGCACATCTGATTGTTTTATGTGAAATACCACAGACTGCAATACTTGGTCATAAAATTATCACAAAATAGCTCCAACTCATGGACTCGCCTTACCAGTATTGATGACCCCTAACCATAAATCCAAAATAATCATAGATGACAGATTATTGCTATTAGTTATAGACGGAACATAGTCGATTTCTTGTATTCATTCAAATGACCAAATTATTCTGTTTCGGTGCCTATAAACTTGTATGTACATACACCTACCATTTTAGCTAATTCATATCAGTAAACCATTGTCTCGGTGGCCTTTCTAAACTAGATTTAGGCCACTTTTGAATTTTTATCTATTATGCAAAGTAGGGTATTCTTACTTTCTGTGACTTTCATTTCATTACAAATCAGTTGGTAAGTAATGTCTGAAGCCATGTTCACATCCACCATTATGCGCGGTAAGGTAACCGCATGGAACTATTCATTATTATGGTAGTTTCATATATAAATATATCTGCTGATTACGATAGATATTAAGATGTATCTCATGTACTTAAAGTGGTACAATTAATGCCCAACTGTTAATACCGATGAACTACGTGTATTTAAAGAGTTTATTATGAGTTTAATTTATAAAAAAACTTATCTCTCTAAGTTACAACGTAGCAAATTCATTACAGCAGTAATTTAGTGATTACAGCCCAACATTTTCAAGAACACGCAGTTTTTCATTGTCATTCGTTTCGTAATGTTCTGTAAGTTGTTGCGCAAAGTACTTTACAATCAGTTCACTGTTGTTATCGTTATCATCGTGGCCTTATTCATGAATCCACTACGTTCTACCACTCGGATCAGTACGCCGTGTCTGTAGAGTTTGCGTTACACCGCGGTGCCGCCGGTGGATGTTAACATGGCTTGAAATAAATGTATATTTATTGTCGATTATTTGATTTGCATCGGAGATTCTAATTATTATAGAATTCGCAATCGTAAACTCATTTTATTACGATATTAAATATCCACCTCCATTGGATATCTCTTAACATAATAAGAGCTCCAGTATTATTTATTATACAGTATTTTTACAATTGTATTTATTTATTTATTTGTGAACTGGCCGAATACGAGATAGTTAAATTAATCGACGACAGACTTCCAGTAGAATGCAACCTGTGCTGTACACTCGTTTATTGTTTTGGTTATAATTACATGTACTCCTTAATTTGTAAATAGTCGGTAAAGATTATACGAAACCCGTGGGCATGTAGGTACACTATAGTATACAACGGACAACTATAATACCATCCCACCGTATTGAGAGCATGAAGTGTCTGATTGTATAAGCATAAGCTCAAAGGATGGTATGCTTGAGGCCTTGAGCATGTGGACGACTTATGTTACCTGGGATCATTGATCCGAAAGCCAGGTGAGGACCTTCGAATACGTAAGGGAAAGGCATGGGCAGCCTTGAATGGGCTTTCCAGGATTTGAAGTCACACAGAATAAATAGGAAAACGGTTCGATTATTTAGAGCAGCAGTAGTTCCAGTACTCCTCTATGGGAGTCCATGCTGGGCTCTAACTGCTGAGGACACCAAATCTCTGGATGGCACATTCACAAGAATGCTACGCCGGGTTCATTGTGTCAAGTACAATGCACACATCTCCAACCAGACACTATATAACATTGGAGGTGTCTCATTGGTTCCCCAAAGCTTGACACAAGAACAAAGTCTCCTCCGCTTTGCAGGATATTGCTTTCGTCGTGAGGACCAGCCAGTGCATAATCTTGTGCTTTGGCAGCCTCATGGAGTGAATAAGCATGGTGGACAGCCCATGACTTTCTTGAGACGCATCTTAAAGGACACTGGCCTTGAAGATGCGGATGATCTAGCAAATGTCATGGGGGATTTGTGGCGGCGCAATCTTATCGTCAAGCCGGCACAGCAGTCTTAAAAATGCAGCTGCAATGCAGCATGTCGATTCTAGTACTGTAGTAGTAGTAGTGTTAAAGTATTTAAAGCATACAATTCCACTGGAGGTCCGGCCTAGTACAGTGCACACTGCACAGTGATGAGGCGGGTGGGGTGGTTAAAACTTACCGCATAGATTATAGATATAATTAATAGGCCTCAAACATACGGCTGAGCGGGCTTTAGCATTCCAATGTTCAATGTTGCGATATGTACCTAACGTAACAAAGTTTTTCCTTTCTCAAAATTGGCCCCAGCATATAAAAAGGACGCAAAAACATTGCTCTGCCACCACTGGCAATGTACGAACACCCCCAAATGGAGGAGAAAAACAAATATAGAGGCCAACATATAGTGCATACATAATACTGTAAGTAAAACAGAAGAGTAGACACAGCGATAGCAAATTTGTTTGTATAATTTGTTTGTAGCCTAAGCCCTAGTACAGCGTGGTTCCTACTTGCTGTATTATTACCTCCAGGCAGTTCAATATTATTTTAGGCTTATGTTAAATTACCATTTAAGTGCGCTGTATGCCTAATATATACAGATTAGATAGCCAGGTTAGACCTGGAACTGTAGTGCACCCACTAGAAAGCCAGCAAGCTGGCTATAAGAAGACCGTCTTCTATAAGACAACAAAACCAAAAAACTAAATGATAATCTAATCCCCAAATCAAATATCAATAGCAATCAATATGTAAACCTCTCCCTCCATACAATGCAGCCTTGGAGAAAGCAGAATTAATGACAAGTTCGGAGTTCGCAACAGACATGCCCCCCCCCCCCCCCCCCCCCCCCCCACTCCTCCATCCGTTGGATTTACTCACTCCAGCCAGCTTGCTACCTGTCTACCTGTCTTCCCAGCTAGCTAGAGTTAAATAATTATACAACGTTGCTATGATACAGAGAAAATCCTTCCCCATTCACTACCATAGGCAAAGTTGAGGTTGCGTGAGGGAATATTACATATTTATACACTATTTAATTTTTAATCAATAAATAATCTCTAAATAAATAAATAGAAAAAAAGGTCTAAATAAATAAAAAAGGTTCCACCTTGGTGTAGTGGTCGCATTGAATTCACATCTCCCGTAGGTCGTGGGTTCGATCCTCACATTGTCCAGGGCAGTTTTGGTTTCGGCACGAATGCTTTAAAGGGACCAGCCAGGGCGCATCTCTGCCTTGCAACCTTAAGTGGTAGCTAAATGAGTACTGGAGTTTCCTCTGGGGAGTAAAGTTCTGGGGGACCGCACTGGAAATAAGTCGTCAGACTTTGTGCGTTATCCCTGGCCTAGCGGCCGAAGAAAATGTACTTTTCCTTTACTTTACTTTACTTTAATCATACATCTTTATATTAAACACTCGAATAAAATATAAACTTTGTGAGAATGGGACACGGAGAATCGACCTGTGATATTTTTATACAGCATGAGCTTAATTTAACCCGCTTAAATAATTAATAACCGAAATAAGAACCCAAATAATCGATGCATTTCTTTGTATAGTTGGCCACGAAGTAGAGCACACACATATACATACATACATACATACATACATACATCCATCCATCGTGTTTTTGCAATGGGAGGGAGGAAAGAAGGAAAGAAAGTAAGGAATGTAAGGACAGTGCGAAATTTCTACAGCCTTT
Source organism: Nemertoderma westbladi (assembly GCA_032718475.1). Taxonomy (NCBI): domain Eukaryota; kingdom Metazoa; phylum Xenacoelomorpha; order Nemertodermatida; family Nemertodermatidae; genus Nemertoderma; species Nemertoderma westbladi. Next base: position 15,448 of record JAUCBJ010001483.1, on the reverse strand, counting down.
AGTCGGATTTGTACCTGCGCCGCCAAACACTATTTTGAAAGCAGTCAGGCGCTGTATCTACTCGGACACCGGGACTATCGATAAAAATAAAGAAAATGGATTCAAGTCACTCCATTTCTTATTAACGTTCGCAGTCCGATAACATTGTAACATTGAGGTTGGTTATCTATAGACTACGATATTGCAACTCATCTCACTGGGGTGTTTGTTATAGTATTGTCATATGACACATAATATTAATAATAGCAAACTAATATATTCTAATACGTTCGCAAAATCAATTCCTGATCCTGTGACATCGCTATTCGCATTGTCAGTTCATAAATCCGGCTCCATGAGTCTTGAACGACTCAGTTTTAAGTTATGGGTACATAAAGACTTAAATAGCCCAGACACACAACTTAAAGGAACTATTTATACGGAGTTTCAAATCTGTTTATAGTAACGCCAGTATTATATGCAACAACAAATTATTCTAAGAGTACAAGGGGTTACTGGATGTAAGCTCATTGTTTGCAAAATTGAATTGTAGCTCTAACTGGTAGTAGATGGCAAAAATCTCATGCTCTTCATGTTTCTTTCCTTAGCAACATGGACTTTGCATAGCAACAAGGCACCTATTGGTGATATCTTTACCAAATGTTGTGAAAACAAACTTAGTCCAATGGCTATTGATTGACTGAACTATGCACACCAATTTAGTTTTCAAAGCTTTCACCAAACCCCTAAATTTGCTAAAGCTAAAAAAATGAAAAATCTTCATATATAAAATTCCACTAAAAAGTCGCCGAAAAGTGAAATCCTGGTATTCTTCACATGGGCGGTTTATTCCTTTAGAATATTCTGGAACTTGTGTTTAAAACATAAGTAGCTGGGCAACAATGCATATACTTTGAAATAATACTAGTAAGTAGCTATTCATCAATGTATTCATACTGTACATGATGCATAACAAAATGTTCCAGCATAGGCCTACTGTAATTATTAAATATAATAAAATGCCCTCGTGCAGATGCAAAACCATGCTATTTTGATTTGGCTTTAATCATTTTTTTCAGTTTTTTTACCTTCTACTTCAGAAACAAAAAATATTTCAACAACACCTTTATAAACGTATAAAACTAATATAATTCTAGAAAAGTGGCAATAAGTAAGAAATACTAGCAACTTCTCAATTTTTGGGGGTGGTGTATCATGGGTGTATGTATATGGCGTAGTGCAAAGTTACGAAAATAACTTTCAAAGTTTTAAGATTTATGTTGTCGTCATGAAATCATAAAATTATACATGTTCTGGAATCATATGAATTTATTGGGGAGTCACAAAAGCTAATATCTTGCAATTAGTCGTCTATTCACCAAACACAGTGGGTAGGCCTTCTACAGCAACTCGTACAAAAATACACTCCAATGGCTGAATATAATACAGAAGAAGTTGGCAGCCATATGGATTGGGTTAACGAAATTGGTAGCGTGCAACCTGGCCGCACCTCAACAGACATAGTGGAATCAGACATACTCATCAACGATTTGTGTAATCTCATGAAGGATCAAGAGAGCTGGGACATGGTCTTCATACTCGGAGAAGATCAAATACCCATCCACGCCCACAGGTTAATTATTTACTCCAGGTGCGGAAAGTATAGACGCTATAAAAAGGAAATGTTTAGCAATCTTTGTCAAAATCCACCACAATATCTTAAAGTAGTTCAACCTAATTACACGCCAGAGGTGTTCAAAGAGGTCCTAATCTACATATACTCCGGTAATATTGTCATAACCGACTCCAACCTGTTCCACTGCTTGGCTCTCTCCCAAGAACTCGTATTACCCGACCTTTTCACCGCTTGTGGGGAACATTTATTGGAGATGCTGGATGTTGATAACGCCTGCTATTTCCTCACAGTTACAATGCGAATCTCCCACATTGATGGAGGCTCAACCTCATCTTGCGCGAGTTCCTTAATCGATAAGATCACCGCTTTCATCTGCGATAATTGCGATTACGTCACTCAACCGGATACTTCCTGGAATAGCCTCTCTAAAGAAGCCTTGCTCCATATAATTCCTATGGATGAATTTGCTTTGAATGAAGGAGAAATATGGCGTTGCGTTTTGCGATGGGCGACGCAGCAGCTTGGAGTCTATAATAATCCGACTCAATGGAGCGACATAGATCGGGAGAATATGGGCAGATTATTGGAGGACGTCATTATTTACATCCGTTTCTTTCGAATCGATATAAATGAATTTAATAACGACGTGGCCCCTACCCAACTCGTACCTAAAGATATCGAGCTGGAGCGGTTCAGGTTGGAGCGAGATCCGTCGGAGATGCGCCGAATCGCGGGTGACCCGAGATTCCGACCTCGGAACACATACAGACCGTTCCGCGACTCGGAAATACTTAGCGGAGACAAGGCCTACTACCAGCGGTTTATAGGGGCGTTCCATGGCGCGCAGAAGTGTCAATGGAACCTCGTATACAGAGCCTCGAGGGACGGGTTCGCTGCAGAACAGTTTCATGATCGGGTTAAAGATTTGTTGCACACAATGGTGGTGGTCTTGGGAACGGATAACTCTGTGTGCGGCGGTTATTCCAACGTAGAGTGGTCCACAACGAAGGGCCAGAAAGAGGGATTCCGGCATTCCGGCGAGAATTTCTTGTTCACTTTAGTTAACGGCGAAGGTAAAAAACCAACAAAGTTTCCGGTACAGAACCCCGACTCAGCAGTCCGTGTTGGGAACCGCAAGTGGGGACCGGTTTTCGGAGCCGGACCGGACTTAGCCATAGCAACCGAATCTAACTTACAACGAAATAGTGTGTCTAGATTCCCGCATACTTACTCAGCCAATGGGATGTCGTCAACTATTCTCATGGGAACAACCAACTTCACCGTCAAAGATTACGAAGTCTTTACTTTGAAGAATTGAATTAATAAACTCAATATTCATTTTTACTATAATACACTGAAATAAGTTCCATACTAATATTCTATGTATAACTATAAATCCACGTGTTAAATTAAAGGAACAAATTTTAAATAGGGTTGTAACTGATTTAATTCGGTACAATTAATTATTTTATCAAGATTCTCTCTTGGGGGCAACAGATGGTTGTTTATTTGGAACATATCTAGGGACCGTAGCTATTAAATAAAAATTAATTCAATTTTATAAATACACCAACTCAATATTAGTATTACAGTATATGAAGTCTACCATGACTCTTATCATTAACGTTGACAGACAAATAAACAACTGTTACAAACAATAACAATAAATACGCAGTAAATAGCGATTAAATATTTGTATCAAGTTTGATTTAATTATTCAGTATAATTAACATAACCTGTTTGTTAATTACACTGCGAATATATATGTAAGAATCCACTATGGGTCTACAAAAGATACCATAATATACCTCACTCCTCCCGTTATGGGTAAACCTTCATGGTAGTGGGTTAATCTACCAGGGTGTATGAGACTCCACCCTGGGGCTAGGCCGGTCACACTACAGTTGTAGCGAATAAAACGCGCCCCGCCACCCGTGTAATCCATCCCCAACGCATTCAGGGCTAGGTTGATCGTGTAAGTGCTGCTGTCATGGTGCGGTCGCAATAGAACCTGCTCGGATGGATGGTATCGGACCACAAAGTTCATAATCGCTTCAGAGTTCGTGAAGAAACCAGTGAATATAGCCTCTTGTACCGGTCGTACATACTCCTTCAACATGTACAGCCAGACATCTTCCATACCGATTTGCTTCATATGTACATCGACTGTGGGTACATTCTCGTATCCACCAGATAGTCTAAGGTCATAATGTCCCCCACTACTCCACTCTCCATAGTTTTCAACCTCGGCAATCATGTCTTCACACCATCTAGTGGTCACAAATGGAAATGTATAAACATCTGGGCATGGTTGAGATATGACATCGTTAGGAGGTGCTGCTATTTTTCTGTACTCGGGGTGAAGATATTTATCCTCCCAGGCCTGTTTGTTTAACTGCGCCTGGAACAGGTCATTATTCAGGCGCGATTCCACCACAACAGCATTGTCTATGAGATATCCGTAATATTCTAAGTTTGTAACGTAAATAAATTGTCCTCGATAACGTAAGTTCCCGCAGAAAGCCATGTCATAATCGAAGCCCTCTAAACTGAACACTCCATCTGGTTTATCTATGAGCCCCGAGCGTCTGCCGATGAGTACTGCGTGGTTGATATAGGCAACATTCCAGACACCCTTCCTGACACCGTTTACGATGTGAAGGTAATCCAATGAACGTTGGTAATAGCCGTCTGGACGAACTGAACCCCAGAAATTTGACCAAAAGGTGTTCGACATTCGCAACATCGGGCTAATAATCGTCATATTAGTTTGAATAAGTAGTTTCAATGTTTGATTGTTGCTTAGCATCGCTTGACTATCCACTAGGAATACGTAATGGCACTGCGGGTCCCGTTTACATACCGATAACGCCAGGTATCGAGTCTGACTATCGCTCAATCCATCGACCATCTCGATAACTTGTATCGATAGAAACTCGTCAGAGTATTTATCGGCAAAGTCGATGGAAATTCGTTCGTGGAAAGCCCAGTTAAAGTGGAGAACCAGACGCGTTCGGTTTCTGGGGTAATCTAGACTGGAAATCTTATCTAGAAACAAGTCACCGAATGGTGTGGACTTCGTAAAGAATATGCCTAGCGTCACTACTGGGTAATCGTTAACGTTGGCGGGGAATTTAAATTCATTTGCGCAAACAAGACAACCCGAAGTTTCTCCCCATTTCCTAGGAAGATAATTACACAATGTGTTCAGGTGTTGTTTGGATAATCCGTTACCATGGAGAATGCAAGGTGTCGTTGACGTAACGCGGTTAACCAGCAAGGCGTTGTCGCCCTCTAGCGTCAATTCAACGTCACCTTCAGCCCCGTGTAAATTTTGAAATATTTCACTCCTGTGGTCCAAATTCATTCCCAGGGAATTCCTCAATGTGGAATTCAAGTAGGCTGCAGTGTAGAAAAATTGATCGTCATCTGAGTCAGTGTAGGTCCAAAGATCCAATAATTGTTTCAGCTCCTTTGAGTAACCAATCACCAGGCCGGAATTCAGGTATCGTTTCCCTGGCCCGGCCACTGCCGGGTACTTATCCGCCAATCCCGAGTCCGGCCAACAGAACCCTTCGGCCCCGAACAGAATCCGAGTCGGATTCAACCCGTAGAACTTCCTAACTATTTCGGACAAATTCGACAGGAATATGACGTCATAACTATCTGTAAACAAGATTAAAGAATCGGAACTAGTTGATTGGAGGAATTCCTTAAGAAGTCGGACTTTTTGGCCTCCGCCCACCGATCGTATGACGTCACCACCGTCCCACGGGGTCCCTACACCTAGTACAACGGGTTGGATACCATGGTAACGGGCTGACTCGATGTAACGCAAGTAACCATTCGTTCCAACATCTGTTGCCACGGTAACTACCACGATCTCACTAGTGTTGTTATTATTGGCCAATCCGTATACTGGAAGTAGAAGTAGATATCCTAATAGAGTAGAAATGAAATTTGGCGATTTTGGCATCGTCAATAATCGAATCGTAATGCGGAGGAAAATTTCTAAATAAATACATAAACATAATCTCAACCAGCAGCGTGATTGTTCATAAAATAATATGCAGATTACTGCATTAAATAAATAAAATTAGATTCGCCTTTTGTTTATGACAGATTACTGCATTAAATAAATAAAATTAGATTCGCCTTTTGTTTATGACAGATTACTGCATTAAATAAATAAAATTAGATTCGCCTTTTGTTTATGACAGATTACTGCATTAAATAAATAAAATTAGATTCGCCTTTTGTTTATGACAGATTACTGCATTAAATAAATAAAATTAGATTCGCCTTTTGTTTATGACAGATTACTGCATTAAATAAATAAAATTAGATTCGCCTTTTGTTTATGACAGATTACTGCATTAAATAAATAAAATTAGATTCGCCTTTTGTTTATGACAGATTACTGCATTAAATAAATAAAATTAGATTCGCCTTTTGTTTATGACAGATTACTGCATTAAATAAATAAAATTAGATTCGCCTTTTGTTTATGACAGATTACTGCATTAAATAAATAAAATTAGATTCGCCTTTTGTTTATGACAGATTACTGCATTAAATAAATAAAATTAGATTCGCCTTTTGTTTATGACAGATTACTGCATTAATTAAATAAATAAAATTAGATTCGCCTTTTGTTTATGACAGATTACTGCATTAAATAAATAAAATTAGATTCGCCTTTTGTTTATGATTAGCACTTAAAAACTTCAACAGCTTTCATTTTGTTATTTCAAACAACATCACTCGTGCCATCCATAAAGCTATAAATGCGAATTATGTACAATTGCGAATATAATTAATTGTATGTAGTTGTGGATAATTATTTGTAATTATTTTCTAAAATATCCATGTAACAGGGAAATCAAACAAGCACGTAAATAAGCATTATAAAAGCATGTTAATATAAATATATAATATCACTAAATTTATCTTGTACCAAAGTTGCGTACTGTATATTGTATACATACTGGGAAACAATTTCGTACTCCAAAATAAAGTTGAAAAATTTGTCGCGCTGGGTGATTTGGTAGTGCGAAATCCGGAAAGTACATTCCCATCCACCTTCCCACATTCACATCCACCTTCCCACATTCACATCCACCTTCTCACATTCACATCCACCTTCACACATTCACATCCATCTTCCCACATTCACATTCACATCCACCTTCCCACATTCACATCCACCTTCCCACATTCACATCCACCTTTCCACATTCACATCCACCTTCCCACATTCACATCCACCTTCCCACATTCACATCCACCTTCTCACATTCACATCCACCTTCACACATTCACATCCATCTTCTCACATTCACATTCACATCCACCTTCACACATTCACATCCACCTTCCCACATTCACATCCACCTTCCCACATTCACATCCACCTTCCCACATTCACATCCACCTTCTCACATTCACATCCACCTTCACACATTCACATCCATCTTCCCACATTCACATTCACATCCACCTTCCCACATTCACATCCACCTTCCCACATTCACATCCACCTTTCCACATTCACATCCACCTTCCCACATTCACATCCACCTTCCCACATTCACATCCACCTTCTCACATTCACATCCACCTTCACACATTCACATCCATCTTCCCACATTCACATTCACATCCACCTTCCCACATTCACATCCACCTTCCCACATTCACATCCACCTTCCCACATTCACATCTACCTTCCCACATTCACATCTACCTTCCCACATTCACATTCATCTTCCCACATTCACATCCACCTTCCCACATACACATCCACCTTCCCACATTCACATTCATCTTCCCACATTCACATCCACCTTCCCACATTCACATCCACCTTCCCACATTCACATCCACCTTCCCACATTCACATCCACCTTCCCACATTCACATCCACCTTCCCACATTCACATCCACCTTCCCACATTCACATCCACCTCCCCACATTCACATCCACCTTCCCACATTCACATCCACCTTCCCACATTCACATCCACCTTCCCACATTCACATCCACCTTCTCACATTCACATCCACCTTCACACATTCACATCCATCTTCCCACATTCACATTCACATCCACCTTCCCACATTCACATCCACCTTCCACATTCACATCCACCTTCCACATTCACATCCACCTTCCCACATTCACATCCACCTTCCCACATTCACATCCACCTTCTCACATTCACATCCACCTTCACACATTCACATTCACATCCACCTTCCCACATTCACATCCACCTTCCCACATTCACATCTACCTTCCCACATTCATCCACCTTCCCACATTCACATCCACCTTCCCACATTCACATTCATCTTCCCACATTCACATCCACCTTCCCACATTCACATCCACCTTCCCACATTCACATCTACCTTCCCACATTCATCCACCTTCCCACATTCACATCCACCTTCCCACATTGGCGCCTGGCGCCCCCATCGCTGACCTCACTGCGGCAAGTCATTCCGAGTTGGTGTCCGGCCACAAACCGTCCATTCCAGCACCAGCTGATATCACATTAAGTACAGCGGTCGCGTTGAAAAGGTCTCACTATCGGGGTGAGCCGTGTTATGATGAGGGCCCGCGGCATGCCCCCATTGGTTCAGCAAAGGGCCCCTTAACTCGCCTGAGGGGCAACGGTGCCCCCAGCTCAAACATGGTTGCTAGTGTGACAAGTGTGGGTACCATAAACCGAGGTTTGGGACAACTCTATCGCCACCTGGAATCGGAGTGTGAGGAGATCAACAAAGCACGGGTAAGTTCCACTGTTGACTCTGCCATTTTATACACACTGACACAGAAACTCATTGCCAGGTTTGTCAAGATTAAGGATCGTGTAACACAATTAGAGCGTTACTATGAGTGTAATGGAACCAGAGAGGACTATGAACAGGTAACTTCTAAGTTTAATTATTATAGAGACTTGTACCATAAAGCTATTGAGACTCCAGCTCATTCTGTAAGTATCCAGGTCACTCCCCCTAGAGAAGTAATTAAAGCTATTACCCACCCGCCCTCAGAGGTACAGAATCTGCAAAGGACATCCGGTGAAGTATTAAACTCTAATTATTATGGCCCGCCTGGGCCAGAACAGGTAGTTGGTGGCACCGCTAATTTAAACATCGATGCTTTAAATCCCAATAAGGTTAGTACTTACTCTGTGGGACATGGGGTCCCTAGGCAAAGACAGGTTAGTGTGGGGGGTGCATCACATTTGTCAGGTAGCTCCTCGAGCTCATCCAAAGTTCAGCGGCTCGCCGAAGCCAAATTAGCAGAACTAGAAAGCATCCAGGCTCAAGAGACCCTTAGGCGCCAGGAAATTGTTGACCATGAACGCCATCGTATTCAAGTAGACCTTGAGGCTACACGAATTTCGGAGGCCGGCCAAGAAACTATCTTGAAAGCCACAAAAGCAGCTGAGAAGGCTAAGGAACAAGCAGATGAAGAAACTAGGAAGGCAGAAGCACAGGCCATCAAAGCTGTTGCTGAGGTCAAACGTGTAGCTGCGGCCAATGAACGTCTACAGGTACTTGAAAGTGCTGAGTTATGGTGTCGAGCGCAAAATGTCAGGGACCAATGTAGTCTTCGCACCAGAATTTTGGAAGCTGAAGGCAGCGCCCCTGAAGGTGAGGAATTCGCCAGTGTAATGCATGTTGATTTGCCTCTAGTTGCAACCGGATATTCAGTGGCCCATCCAGAACCTGCAAGCACAAGTACCAGCCAGTTTGTTCCACAGGTACGACAGGTAGACAAACCCATATATTCCAGTAACATAGGTGATAGCATATTTACTACACCGCAGCCTGAACATCAACCGTCTACTCGACCACATCGACTGAAATTTGACAATCATGTTCAGGCTGCTCGTACTCCTAGGTTTTTAGATAGACAAGTTAAAAGTAGTTCCACTCACACTTACACCCTCAGTCTAGGTAAATCTCCTGAAAATCATTATATTCCCCAACCTAGTAAGGGCGACCTTCCTTGTGCCCAGGTGCTTTATAAAACATCAGATAGTGAGCATCTCCCACAAGATGAGCCAGGTTCCGTCATAGAACCCCCCAATTGGGAACCTCCCATAGAAAGGGCCCCTTACCAGTTATCTAAGGGACCGCTGACCCCACAGTTTTATGCAAGGCCAACCTACTTAGATCAGCATAACAATAGTAGTGAGTCCCACAACCAATGCAGATCACAAAACAACACTGACCCAGTCATACACCACAAGGGGTATACTGATAGGAGTAGGCACCTTGACTCCAGGAGAACTGGAGGCCATCTGTCTGGTGATCCTGGTGGGGGGCCCAGTGATCCCGACAGTGATAATGACCGATCTACAGACCGGCGGGGCAGAGATGGACGCCAATCACGTCGTACCTCCCCTAGACATTATTCATATAATTCACCCAATATGGGAATGTTAGAGGTTTATGAGCGTTTAGCATTGGCTCTAGAAGCCCCACGAGCTGACCCAACGCCATTTCTTGGGGATCCCAAGAAATTTGTGTCTTTTAAAAATCGCTTTATGGCTCAAGTGCATTCGAAAGATGTCACTGATGACATCAAATTACGCCATTTGGTCACCTATGTTAAAGGTGAACCTCTGGACCTCATAGAGCATTTTGAGGGTATGACTAATGGATATCAGCTGGCATGGGAAACCCTAGAAAAGAACTATGGGAATCCGGCTTTAATAATTAAGGCTGTCATCGAGGATGTCACACGATGTCGCTTTCCCATAGAAACACCTAGTGATGTAAGGAGGTATGCCCATGATGTGCGACGCACTATGGATGTGCTATGGACTTTAAATTGCCCACAGTACGTCAACAACCCCGATTTTATTCAGCGAGTAGCTGTGAACCTTAATGATAGGATGAGGTTACGGTGGGCGAGGAGAGTTGCTAGGTTTAGACAGGACCGAGGAAGTGACCCAGGACTTAGACAGTTAGTGGCTTTCTTAGAAGAGGAATCTGACGTCCTAAACTGTCCTATGTATGGTAGGCCAGCTGCTGAATCTATTCTCAGAGAAAGGATGGGGGACAAATTCCATGGTTTTGGGACAAAACCATTGCCATTAGCAGGTGACAAGTGTGACCGCTGGGCTGCTCGTGATGTTCATCACGTCCCGGAGACACCACGCTTCCCCTCAATCGACGGTAAACAACGGCTTATGACGTCATTCCATGAGGAACATTGTGTAGTTCCTGAGGTTATGGAGGAACCATCCTTTTCAGAAGCTAGCGGTGTGGATACTGACAACATTGATAAATTTTCCTGTGAGGCTTATGCAGTAAATCCACAGCATTCCTGCCAAATGTGTAAGGAGAATCATGGTTTATTTAACTGTCAGCGGTTTCGTGAAATATCTCCGAGGGCAAGGTGGGAGTTTGTAGTTGAACATAAGCTATGTCTGAGATGTTTGAGACGTGGACATTGGCGTGATGGGTGCAAAGCCCAGTTCCGTTGCAAGGAGTGTCAGCGACCCCATTCCTCACTGCTGCACCCCGAAAATTTTGAAACAAAGGACACTGATGAGCGACTAAAAAACTTTTATGCGGCGAAACGAGACGATGCCTCTTCGAGACTAAAGGATTACTTACCAGATAAGGTAACACAGAGTAGGCCACCATATGGAATATATCAAAGAGTAACAGCTATGGCTACTGATATGATGGACCGCAGAGTCCAGGGGACAGATCAGACTGCTTTAGCTGCGGTATTCCTTAAGGTACTCCCTCTAGCGGTTTCAAATGCCGCAACTGGGGCAGTACTGACTACATTTGTGCTGCTCGATGACGGTTCTACAGGTACGTTTTTGGACGCCCATGTAGCGAAGTGTTTAGACATGAACTTGCAGGCGCTAAATATTTCAATTAATACTGTACTTACTAAGGATGAAACCAGAACAGTTATGCAGAGTAACTGTCGAGTATCATCAGTAATGCCAAACACCGACATGGTTCTGGCGCTAAATGATGTGGTGGTCATGGATGGACTAAGTTTGAGGTATTCTAGACCGGGGTCGTGGTCTCTAGAACAACTGTCTTATTTGAGGGACATAGACTTAGCATATCCAGAAGTGGATGTTGACAAGATTTCCATGATTGTTGGCTTAAATAATCCGTTGGTGCACAAAACACTTGAGGAGGTGTGGGGTCCAACAGATTACGACAAGTTGCACAATCCTCACGCAGTTAGAACACCTTTAGGTTGGACATTAGCAGGTCCCATTACATCAACTGTGGCAAACTCATGCTTGGGCTCGAATGAAAATTATAAGGCATCTGCTGATTCATCCCCTCGCATACGAAATGGCTCAGTAGCTCAACCTCTTGAATTATTAGGAGCATCAACTAATTTTGCTGACAATAAGGATAAAGTCTTTGTATATCATATAGACTGTTGTCCCTGGAGGGGAGACAACAGAATGGACGACGAAATAACATCGGACTTGATGACTAAGTATTTTGACTCAGAAGCATTTTATTGTCCATCTAAAATGCAGACCAAATCAGTAGAGGATCGCAGGTGTGAGGAAATTTTAGATGCCACTACAACCTTTGTTAACGGACACTACTCTGTAGGTATGCTGTGGCGTGATGCTAACAAACCATTAATCAATAATAAACAACTTGCTATTTCCCGATTACGTTGGATTAAGCGAAAGTTAAAGGGTATGCCCGAGGAACATAAAAAGTACCAGGAAGCTCTACATGACTATGAAATAAAGGGTTATGCTCGTAGGTTATCAATGGAAGACAAATTAGCACCAGACGGACCAAGGAAATATTATGTCCCTACTCATCCTGTTTGGAATCCAAATAAGCCAGGTAAACTGCGCATAGTTAACGATGCAGCCGCCACATATCGAGGTATGAGTTTAAATAGTGAACTTATGGAAGGACCTAACAATTATAACTCGATCCTGGATGTTCTACTTAGATTCAGGGAACATAGGTTTGTATTTGCATGTGATGTAGCCGAGATGTTTCATCAGGTTAGGACTCCTACGAGGGACTCTCAATCTCAGAATATCCTATGGTATGAAGGTGATGTTGAACCAGCCGATTTTAGTGGATATATTGTTTATCAGATGCTAGTTAGCATGTTCGGGGCCAAGGACTCTCCTTGTAGGGCCACCCATGCATTACGTAAGACAGCGCTAGATAATGTAGCATTGTTTGACGACAAAATAATTAAAGCAATAATACATGACTTTTATGTAGACGACGGACTACATGGTGCAGAAACAATAGACGAGACTGTGAAAACCGCCCTCGGTATTATTGAATGCTTAAAGCTTGGTGGGTTCACGTTAACAAAGTTTTTGTCGAATTCGCGCGATGTGCTTAAATGTATTCCAGCCGATAGACGTGCTAAAGAAGCAATAGACCTCAATTTTGATGAATTACCTGCGACGCGCGCTCTGGGTGTGAAATGGATGCCAGAGACGGACTACTTCACTTTTAAGATCTTTAATGAGAAGTGCACCCCCTCAAAGCGAGGCTGCGTGGCAGCAGTAGCATCTGTGTATGACCCATTAGGTCTTATAGCGCCAATATTACTCAAGGGTAAGCAATTTATACAAAAATTATGGAGTCAGAAACTGGCATGGGACACAAAACTAGACATTAAACTAGACACAGAGTGGAATGCTTGGTATGCGAATCTGCCAGTACTGGCGAAGTTAGAGATTCCGCGTTCATATTTTTATGGCCAAGTTAGAGACCCTACAGACATCTACGAACTACATCACTTTTGTGACGCTAGTAAAGTTGGTTACGGTTGCATATCTTACATTAGACGAGTACAGAGATTGGGGGACATAACATGCGCCATGGTGCACGCTAAGACTCGGACGGCTCCAATCAAACAGGTTGATATCACAAGGTTAGAGTTGCAGTCAGCACTACTTCTAGTCCGCAGTCACAGACAGATAATTAATGCACTCACATTACCGTTTGATGCTATCTGGTTTTATTCAGACTCCAAAATAGTACTTTGCCAGATAGCGAACGAAGCGCGTAAGTTCGACACTTATGTAGCCAATCGTGTAGAAGAGATACATAGATTTACCATTCCAGAACAATGGAGGCATGTTCCCGGGAGTAAAAACCCTGCGGATATAGCTAGTAGAGGGGTAAGTCCAGACGACTTCGTTGAAATATATCAGGACTGTTGGTTCAAGGGACCACGTTTCCTCAGTCAACCAGTTGACCAATGGGAGGGCAGCATGCGTGGTGGGAACCCAATGGGTGGTATAGACATTCCTAAAGAATGTGAGTTAAAGCAAATTAATACTAAACAGACAAGGTCGAAAGTTGTGAGCGCAACCGACGTACAGAAATGCATTCCAGATTTAATTGGGCGATTTCTGCAACACTACAGTGATGTCACCAAATTGTTTCGAGTTGTGTCATATTTTTTGATAAAAATACGCAGAATTCGACATAAACGATCAGGTAAGGTTAGCAACCTACCGGAATACAAACTTCGTAATGAATGCTTAGAGCAAGCTAAACTGAAAGTTTTGCTGCTGGTACAGCATGACGCCTATGGAAAATATACCGACGACATACGGACAGGTAAGTTACACAGAGTACCTAGATCTTTAGCTGGATTGTGTCCATTCATTGCTGATGATAACTTAATACGTATGAACACTCGAGTCGCTATTGTAAACACCGTAAGTTACCAGACAAGTAACCCTATAATTCTACCAGCAGGACACCATGTAGTGGTAATACTTGTAAGAAAAATTCACCAGGACTGTGCACACATGGGCGTAGACTATGTGATAAATAAAGTAAGACAGCAATACTGGATATCAGCATTGCGCCGTTTAGTAAAAGCCATATTACATAAATGTTTTATATGCCGTAAGCGACTAGCGAAACCAGGCAGCCAAATTATGGCGCCTCTACCGGCAGCAAGAGTTATCGAGTATTTACCTCCGTTTTCTCATACCGGCGTTGACTTGTTTGGTCCTTTCTACTTGGTCCGTGGGCGTGGCTCAGTGAAACACTTTGGAGTGATATTTACTTGCATGACGTCACGAGCAGTGGCCTTGTATTTATCGATAAACTACAGCGCAGATGCGTTATTGTGTGTCTTACGTAGATTTATTTGTCATTACGGGGGGGTCGAAAGATTTTACAGTGACCAAGGGACTCATTTTACAGGGGCCGAAACGGAGTTAGGAAAACTGCTAGAAGAAGCTAGAGCTAAGAATATATCCACCAACGGAATTATGGCAAACAACTGGTGTTTTAATACGCCATCAGCGTCATGGCACGGTGGTGTATGGGAGAGATTAATCAGGACGACTAAGGACTGTCTGCGATCAATGATTGAGACTCGTAACTTGAAACACAAATTGCTGTCCGAGGAAGTTATGAGGACCATGCTTGCAGAAATTCAATTACTTATTAATGACAGACCTTTATGCGCCTTAACAGATGACGTAGACTCTTTCGACGCTTTAACCCCAAATCATTTATTATTGCGAAGAAAAATTGGTGTACCATTTCCAGCTCATTTTCCACACGAGATTTACAATGACGATGAACTTTTTCACTGTCGTAAGATGTGGACTTTGTCACAATTTTTGTCAAGTCAGTTCTGGTCCAAGTGGAAAGAGGTGTATGTGGACAGCTTAAAGCGACGACAAAAGTGGCTCAAAACTGAGCGCAACTTTGCTATTGGTGACTTAGTACTGGTAATGGAACAGAACGTACGACGTCATGACTGGTGTGTCGGACGTATTGTGGACATAGTTCCAAGCGATG
>JAUCBJ010001482.1:0-71239 GCA_032718475.1 Nemertoderma westbladi | reverse complement strand
CCGAAGGGGTGATTTCAAGAACAGGCCTAATTATTTCAGGCTCATCTACTATAGTAGGGAGTCTTTCTATTTTAATTATTTGGTCTGTGGGCTCTGTACTACCTAAGTTGGGGTTACTTAGTTGCCTTCTAACAGCTGGAGGCAAATCAGGCAATTTCTGACGGTGGAATGTTCTTTTACGTCTGCTTAGACGAGATCTATTTCCTTTGCCTTCAGTATCGGTGGTATCGCCTTCCTCAGATGATGTATAACCTTGTCGTTTGGGAGTAGATCGATTCATCATCTGCATATTACTAGCTGTTAACTGTTTATTAAAGTTATCTTGCCTCTCTTGAAGATTTTCCAACTCTAGTTGGGTTGTCTCCTCAGAGGCCCTCCGTTCTGCTTCTGCTACTGCTATCTTTCTTTCCGCTTCGGCCGCTACCGCTTTTGCCTCTGCCGCTGCCGCTTTCCTTTCCGCTTCTACGGCTGCAGCTGCCGCTTTTGCCTCTGCCGCTGCCGCTTTCCTTTCCGCTTCTACGGCTGCAGCTGCCGCTTTTGCCTCTGCCGCTGCCGCCTTTATTGCTGCAGCTGCCGCTTTTGCCTCTGACGCTGCCTCTGCTGCCTTTCTTTCCGCTTCTGCCGCTGCCACTGTCGCTGCTGCTGTCTTTCTATCTTCTATACGTTTTTTCCTCACTTGTTCTTCCCTTTCTCTAGCGATGCGGAGTTGTTCATCGAATTTAGCTTGGTTCGCCGCTAACCTATCCACATCAATCGCATCTAACACAAGTTTGGCTCCCTCGCTATTAGGGCTAAGTCCCTCTAGCCTTCTCCTCAACTCTTCATCTCCCAAAAAACGCTGATAGTCTGACAGATAGATATCAATGGCATCCTTCTTATGCGGTTTCTCTGCCGTCGCTTCACTTTCCACTTGGGAAAAAGTAGCGTCTGTTGATTCTCCATGGGTTGAGCGCTCCTCCAACTGAGCTTTCCACTGAGCTGCTCCTTGAACCTGGCGACTCACCCGTTGAAACCAAGTCTTTACGGCAACTTGCAACGACGTGTCTTGTTTTCTTTTAGAAGCCTCCTCAAAGGCGGATAAGATTAGCCTAATCCGCAAAACTCTTTCTCTAACTTGATAAAGCAGCGATCCCTGCTCTTGAGGTCCTTGAGGTTGTTGAAACAGTTGTCTCTCTACTCGCTCCATAGAGCTGAAGAATCCCTGGGCGTATCCGGCTGCGGACCTCTTCCATACAGCTGGATCGATGGTTTCCTTGGCTACTCCCATCCGGTGTATGTCTTCCCAGGCAGCTTCTGATAAATCAAACGGGAGTCCGGGTCCGGGGAAGTTCCATTGCGACTCGACAATAGACTTCAGTTCTTCACTAGTGTAGCCCGCGTAGCTATCTCTAGTTGACCGTTGACTTTTCGCCCAATCGATCTGGTGTTCTTCCACCGCGATCAATAACCCAGCGAGCACGGCTGCAGGAAGGATGAGAAGGGGATCCGTATAAACCGCATCCGTCATCTCTGCTCCGCTCTCGGGTGTCAGCTCTACAGTATCCTCACTACTGGAGCTGCTGGGCCGCTGAGGAATAAGTTCTTGGCTAGCGGGTTGTTGCTGTTCCGCCGCTTGTTGGTCCCGCTTGACCTGAGCTCGGGTGCCTATGATAGACCTACGATGTTGGACCAGCCTAGGTTCTGTTATTACTACTGGAGGGATGACCTTCCTCACAGTGGGAGGTGAACTGGATTTACGACCAGACGTTTGTACGTCTCTATCTGAGTCGCAGATAGTTACATCTAATAAACTGTCTGACAGGTTCTGCTTAGTATCAGACATGACTATGTATGTACAGTTGAATGCCTACTGCTATATTACAGTCTAAGCAAGTCTAGTAACTCAGTATGAACTGCTAGCCTAGTAATTAATTACCGGTACTGCTACTCAGTGTAGCGTGATATATAATATATTAGAATACCGGTATGCTTATAGTATATATAACTATTATTACAGACTAGGTTTATCACAGAATACCGGTATAATTTTAGCACAAATATATATAAATATATAATAGGCCTATCGGAATACCGGTATACAGCTTACAGTTTGTAGTATATATAATTCTGGACTAGAATTAATTACAAGTACCGGTATAATTTCAGCCTAAATTTATAGAAATAAAGATAATAGGCCTATCGTAAATACCGGTATGCAGTTTACACTTATAGTGTATATATATAAGTATAATTACAAACTAGAATTAATTACAAGTACCGGTATAATTTCAGCCGAAATTTATAGAAATAAAGATAATAGTCCTATCGTAAATACCGGTATATCAATTATTTTAAATAATTGAATTTCTGAATTTTAGGGTTACTTGGTTACTTTACTTACTTTATTACCGTTATTTGAGCAGTAATCCAACTGATATTGAGACCTAATGGTTGTATGGTAGGCCTACGATTTATAAATCGTTAGATTTGATTTATAATATATATATACCCGTTTTAGTGGGTTTTGTCAATGTTTGAAATAAATGTTATTATTTCTGGGGAGTAATCCCTACACAAAGCGGTGCGCTTTCAATGAAGTGTTACTTATAAGACACTAAAACAAATAATTCTAATTTACCTAAGTTACTTAATACTACAAATTACGTACAATTCGGGTGAGATTACAATCTCTAAATAAATGCAAAAATTTACAAAAAACACAAAATACGAATTTTTAGGGTAATTTTACAAGAAGTCTACAAACCAGCCTAACAAAGGGTTAGAAAACTGATTATTACAGCGGACAGGGTACTACGGTATTTGAAATAATAAGTAGTAGTAAATACACTGCGTTGTCTAGATAGGAAAATACCACCGCCTGACGACCTATAGCCGTATCGCTATAGGTTCTACGTTATGTATCACGGAGTGTTCCTACCTAGAAGTTAATAGAGCTAATCGAATGTGCCTATCAACCACTTTACAACACAGATATAATGTCTACAATAATTACTTCGGAAAGTACTATACACTAAACCCTAAATTAGGTACGAGTACTTGTATAACAAATAATCAGTAGTTAAATATACTTGAACAGCTAAAAGAACCACGGCATCTGCTGGAGTGACCGATGCACAAAATCACCAGTCTTTACCTACGCCGAGCAGCCCGTGTAGTACCGGGGTTAATTTAACTATAGCGGTATGTATAACAAACACAATTACTGTAGGAACAAACTTGGGGAATGAATGTTGCGAATAATCGCATAAACTCTGAATAATAAATATTACGCTACGCGTACAAACCACTCAAACAAAAATGCAGACTAAATACTGACAGACTACTATCAAGCCTAAATAAACTACAGGGACATGCAGACTCCGAAATAGTTAGGTAGTATGCGTTCTAACCCAGTAGTACGACTTATTCTTTAATTGGGGGTTTACTTTACAGCAATGGCTACCCCAACTTCCCAACCGTTCTTTATCGGACAAGGGCTCTACACACACTGCAATCCGTTCAGACCCAACAACAGACAGACAACTATCCAGCCTACAAATTATCTAAATGATATTATACGCTACCCGTACAGACTTACACAAACAAAGTACAGACTAAACGATGGCAGACTACTCTCAAGCCTAAATAAACTACAGGACATGCAGACTCCGAAATGATTAGGGAGTATGCGCTCTAACCCAGTAGTGCGACTTATTCTTTAGTTGGGGGTTTACCTCACTGCGTTCGCTGCCCCTACTTCCTAATCGTACTTAATCGGACAGGTGATCTACACACACTGTAACTCGTTCGGACTTAACAGCAATCAGACAACAGCTCAACCTACAAATTGTCTGTACAATCTGATCAGGTTTACACGCCTTCTGTTCAATACTGGCCTACAAACAAATAAAACTTGACAGAAATAAGTAAAAATCTCAATAAAAAACCAGGGCTGCAGTCCCTGATTAATTATTAAGGCCTACTGGTATATAATTATCAAAATCGAATAATACTGCTGTAGGTACCGGTCCGGATGATCAGGCAGTCAGGCCTACTGGTTACCGGTCGACCGGTACTTTCGACTTTATTGCTTACTGCAATAAAGAAGCTATATCCTTTAATGTTCGCGCTTTCAGACCTTTGGCAGTTTAACCCACCAAATTAAGATGTCTTCTAGATATTAAATCTGCTTTTAGTCTATGACAAGTATTTGATTCACTACACTAGTCGAAACCAATCCGTGCGCGACCATTCACCCGCTGGATATTCCCGGGAGATTGGGTTCGACGGTTTAATTTTTATTGCTATGTAAGCCTAATGTATTATTCGACTGACAGTATTATATAATTTCTGACAATATTATTCACCTTCGGTAATATTAACAGTTCCTTTAGGACGTGGCGCTTTATCTATATAAACAGAGTTATGACTTAAACTACTCACAACGATATGGCTTAATTATAATTCACATATATGGCGCATTCTTTAGGAATTGCTTCTTTAACAGACTCACTCATACACTATGCTGCACAATACTGCACACTAATCTGCCAATCTTCACTGATTTTAGTCACATATAAAAGGAACACAGGCTGACTCATGTAGGGTCTATCAAATAACATTGGATTCACTTCAAACCACTTTAACATAAGTCACAATCGTTTATCTGTAACCCTTCTCTCTTACCTTCGGTATATCAAGAATATTGGGTTTCGGGGTTGTTTATCGTTATTCCAAATATAATAATTCATCAACCATATTATGAAGAACTGACGGTAAATAGCAGTATAAAACAACAACTGAACAGTTAGGTAGATCGGTACATCAGTACCGGTATGTCAGCAGTGAGATATTTACAGTTAAAGGATATATGCCCTTTATAATTAAACCTACTAGTGTAAGACTAAAAAGCAGTACAGCACAAAATACTTCCAAGCCGTTCTTTCTTTGGCTCAAGACTGAATGTAAACACTGCACATAGGCATTGCGTCATTTCTCGGAAATTTTCTGTACAAGGAGCCACAAAACGCTCTAATTGGCTGACTGAACTGAGAGACGCCGTAGAACAAAGGAAATCAACACGTATGAATGTCAGCTGTTAACCGTAGTCATAGTAACTACTGTTCAAGAGTAGCTATCACCCCTTTGCGTCACGAATTGCCATAGAATCATAAAATATGCCTTTCACAGTACACATACGGAGGAAATAGGTCTTAGATCCTCTAAAAACACCGATACAGCAATAATACGGTCTCTTACACTTATTAAATCAACTACAGAGTATTTTAATGTAAAAGATAATAAAAATAACGGGGCAATTCAGCAAAGGCTTTTACACCCCACTTCACCCACCCCCCCGTATTACTATGCACCACAACCCAAAATGTTTCACACGCAGATAATTGATGACATACTTACTTTATTTTGCGCAACAGAAAGTGTCAATTTCATTTTTCTCATATACCTTTCCGTAACCGTATTCCAGTAAATAATAAAAAAATAAATAAATAATGTATAATAACTACAAAATAAGAAGGCGAGGGGGGGGGGGTGTAAGTTAGTCTCTAACGTTAGTCTGTTCCGTCGGGGGGGGGGGGGGGGGGAGAGAGGGGGTACTAGGGTCCATGGGCCACCTCGTAGAGTCCCTCATTGTAAGTTAGTGATGGGTCCACAGTCCCCATAATGGAGGCCGCTTTGCCGACCAGGATGGCAACAGCCAGTCTCTGCAGGAGGAAGCGGTGAGATCGGAGCTGCACAGCTGAGGTCAATCCAAGACCCCCGCAACGTGCAGGCAAACTGCAGTGCAGGGATTGAGCCCACGCGGAGTCGTCCAGATGGGTGTTGGACATCTCCTGCAGGGTGCTCCGCTGGATGAATCATACACCTCCAGCAGCCCCAGGAGGTCGAAAAACGGAGCCGTTTGGAAGAAGTACGTTAGTCGCGGGATGGTGAGTGAGCAGGAGCACCGCAGGAGGAAGAAGGCGTGATGGGAGTCGAGGAGAGGTAGTCAGGAGGTCCGTAAGTTTATTATCGAGGCAGGATACGATGGCGTTGTCTCCTATTGGTGCGCCCATAAACATCCCTTGCAGACCTCGTAGAACCTACATAGGGTAGACAAACGGGACTCCAAAGATTCCTCCCCAAGAAAGAAGAGTTCCGACTTGGAGGGGTTGATCATGAGTCCACAACGACCTCCCTCGATAAATGTAAAAATGTATTCTATTATTAGGCCTACTGCCCTAACTACTACTCTATTTATATATATTCATTTAACTTCGTAAATAATTAATTTAATGTAAGCGTCGCGTTATCTAGAATTAAACGCAGAATAATAATGCTAGAAATTTTGGTGCTGCAATATAACCACCCCAGTACTTTTTTCGGTCGGATCTCGACTAGTGATACCTACGTACAAACAAAAAATCAGACGTTTTCGTGAAAATTTGTAGATTTTAGAGGGGGGGGGGGGGGGGGGGGGTCAATTTGTACAACATTTTATAGCCCGGTACTAATAGGGTTAAGAGATATGGAATTGAAGAATGTTATCAAAGTGAAGGAATTCAAGAAATCACAAATGAGGGGGTTTTTATAACAGAATTAGAAGCTAAACGAAATGAACTTTAGAACTGGAAGTCATATAATGTTTATGAAGAGATTAATCAGCGTGATATGAAAGCACCACCCATTTCTACTAAGTGGATTATTACAGATAAACTCGACAATGAAGGGAATCTTTACAAGAAAGCTAGACTAGTGCTTAGAGGGTTTGAAGATATAAATAAACATATTCCTGTAATAGAATATCCTACTGCTAATCGGGATGTTCTGAAACAATGCTGGCCATGAAACAATGTTAAGCCTCCAATGGAAGCTGAGACAACTAACTATTGGAAACTTCTGAAATGTGCCTATGGGATTGTAGATGCGCCAAGGATGTGGTTCAATCGACTTGATGAAATTATACTGAGTCTGGGTTTACAACGATCTAGATGTGATAGTGCATCATATTTTTACATCTATGAAGGTGTTATTGATGGTTTAATTCGTATTCATGTAGACGATTTGTTGTATGGAGGGACAAGCAAATTTCAGAATGTAATAGAGAACTTAAAACAAGTATTGGTGGTAGGGACTGATAAGAAATATAATTTTAACTTTACTGGATTACATATTGAGACAGTAGAACATATGGATCATTTTGATATTTATTATTCTCAACCAGGTTACTTGGATAACATTAAACCCAAAGTTTAACAAGAAGTTAGATGTAAAAGATTATGCCTACTCTTACGAACATGATTATAGATCCTTCTATTAATTATAGAAATTCTAGGTTCACTTCAATGGTTGGGAAATTCTACTCGGCCAGATATACTTTATGGAGTATCGGCTTTACTTAGTTCTGTTATGTGCTTGTAAATCAGGCACATTAAAGCGGCAAATAAGTTGTTGAGCAAAGCAAAAGGCCTAGAGCCAGTTCAAATTCACTGTAAACCGATTAACTTAAATAACAGTATTACAGAAACTTTTGTTGATGGTGGATTTGCAAATCTAGAAGAGTCACGCTCCCAGCCTGGATTTATATGTTTTTTGGGAGATGGTATTCAAGATCAGGATGACACCAGAAATGTTCTATTGTGGCATTCAAATAGAATACAGCGGGTATGTCGTTCGACATTCGGAGCAGAACTATTAGCAGCAGGATCAACTGTTGATTATACTTTATTTGTTAAATCTATACTTGGTGAAACCGGTATTAAGGTGAAGTCTAATAAACTCTACACAGACAGCAAGGGACTATATGACAACTTAAATACTGTCATTAATGAACCCGCAGAGAAACGCTTGAAAATAGAACTCTCAGTAATTCGGCAAACAATGAAAACTAAAGGAATTCAACTTCACCTAATAGCCTCTAGAAATAATTTGGCTGAGATGTGCTCACTAAAGAGCGTCCCGGATTTGAACTGCTATCTTTACTTGAGAACTGAATGGAAAAAAAAGAAAGTAATTTTAGATCGAGTTATAGACTCAAGTTAGAAATTATATGGAACTAAAAGAAAAGAGAATATATCTAATGTGAGAGTATGGTGTGGGGTTTTAGGTGTACCGGTAGGTGCCTGTTGTTTTATTGTGTTATGTCTGTATGTGTACTGCTGTACTAAAGTGTTGAAGTAGTCAAATATAAGTCTGACAGTTGATGTTCGTCGTGTTCGGTCGATGTTCGGTGATATTCGTATATAGTTAAATAACTCTGGAAGCCCTGTGTTTTCTGAGTTGTAACACTGTGTACAAGTTGGGAATAGTAACCCCAATTGTCTCACACTTTCTCAAGTCACTGGCACTGTCTCCTCGAAAGTTACAAGTATTTAACTGGTTCTGTAGGTAGTAACATGAAAAAACGCCGCTTATAGCCTAAAAACACACTCCCACGTATTATAATCGTATGTAGTTAAATAACTGGAAACCCTTTGTTTTCTGAGTTGTAACACTGTGTTCAAGTTGGGAATAGTAACCCCAATTGTCTCATACTTTCTCAAGTCACTGGCACTGTCTCCTCGAAAGTTACAAGTATTTAACTGGTTCTGTAGGTAGTAACTTGAAAAAAAGTTGATCGAAGGCGGTAATGTTGACTTGTGATGGACTTAACATTTTCTGCAATATCTCAAGAACTATTCGCTCTATGCCTGTTTTGATGGTGTCTACCCCCATTGCGGTTCTAATGAGCCTACTATTAATGCCGTAGGAGAAATAAAAGTTGTCCATCACCAAAATTGAGAATAAGAGTAACTTGCGCCAAAGAGTAGGTTCTGGTCATGTGCCTGTGGCACTACTTCCATTGGTCCCAAAATCAAAATTTTGGTATCTAACTAAGTTTGGACCCATTTGATGACATTTGATGCATGCAGGAAGTTCTTTCAGGAGTCATTGATCTTTCATCAATGTGTTATATTGTTATAAATTTCATTATGGTGCATGGCGATGGCTCAAAATTTCAACCCTCTTGGGATCCGTGAAGATTAGACGAAATTAAAAAAAAAATATATGCCATATTTTTTTACCATTTGGCAACTTTTGTGCACCGGTAGAAAAACGAAATTGAAAAAAAGTAAAAAACGCACCACGCTATTGTACATACAGTTAGTTGATTATGCCTTGCGACCTGTAGATGGCGCTAGGCTAGCATTTTTATATTTAGGTTTCTTGCTGTAGTACTCTACACCACGGCCTACATGAAGCAACGTCCCTACTGTAGTTGGTGTACTGGTACCATATATATTATATGCGATATATGCATGATACATGGCGCAGTAATGTGTAGGATCACCCTACATGGTTACCTGAACCCATCCTCCCTCCCGCAGCACTAGTAAATATGGATTGAATCATGCCGGACCCTTACAGGTGCCTCATGGCCTTCACTGGTTCCTTCCCATCCCTCCCCACTAAACTCATCCGGGGCTGATAAGGTTTTTTCCTTCTCTCCCCCCAATGCCATGGAAACCGCAGCAATACCACAGCGACTCCGACACGGATGAGGCTTGAGACGACAGCCCCGCGGACTACCCGCCACTACTCAACTTTGACTCCCTTGCATACATCCTGCTGGCCCAGTCCGAGACCACAGACCGCCAGGCAGCCAAGTCCGAGGCACGAATTCTCTACTTCCTCCAGCATGCGCCGGATGATGCCACTATACAGCTGGCCCATGCCGCACCCCACGCAACCAACCCACCGAACTCACATCGCTTAATCGACACCTCGTCGATGGACAAAGTGGACTGTGAGATGTCCCACTCCACCTTCCAATGGTGGCACTCTGCCTGGCAGGACTACCAACACCAACAGGTCGACACCTACACCTGACAGACTCAGGTCTACTCTGCCCTCGCGGTGCTTGGAATGGCGTTCCAGGAAATGATCCGGGTTACCCTCCAGATCTAAATAAACGACCCAAAAACTGACATGGCACTCATCCTCGATGCTATCCAAACGGATCCTTTTGGACAAAAGATCCATCGCAGTGGATCGGATCACCTTCCACCGCTGTGTCCAGCATGTGAATGAATCCTTCAACTGGTTCCTGCATCACACAGGAGGAGCTAGCCAACGATGCGCGACTCAGCGAGCACTGCCGTAACATCCAGCTCGTAACGCAGATCCTCATCGGCATCCGCAATGAGGAGACCAGATGCGATCTCTTTCTCCAAGAATATCTTCCCCAACCAATGCTGATCAGTGTGTAATGACGTGCCAGACCTTTGAAGCCAGCAGATGGAATGACACCATCCTCGGATTGGGAATGATCTTGAAACTCTCACAATATAAATCGGATAAATGGGCCACGACAGAGCCCACACGGGAACAACAGGGATGCTATCAACGCATAGACTGCTGCAAAAGCGGAAACCCGGCATGCTCCCCAAGCCATAATCGCAATCGCGCAAACACGAATTCGGGGTCAAACTGCGGCAACTGTGGACATGGACGTCTGGCAGGGAGAGACAAATGCCCCGTCCACGGGTCAACCTGCAGTGGATGCGACAGGACAGGCCATTTCCAGAACGTCTGCCAGTCCACACCACCAAACTGCAACCCCAAACCCAGTGGACTGAACTCCATATTCATAAACAACTTAAACAAGTGTGACTAAAGCGGGGTGACCTGCTCTTTGCTATTTCCATCGAACTATCTCTCCCAGGGTGCACTGATTTGGTATCCGTCGCACACACTCTCGCTCCCAAACACGGGAGCAGCCACCACTGTCATTAAAGAACATTGTTCTACCAATGCAGTGGCCAATGCAAGGACGTATCAATGTCAAAACAACATCGGCCTCCTCACGGCCAACAACCTTCCCCTCACTACGGAAGGGCTGGCATCGATCCACATCGAGTATGGGACACGGAGCCACACAAGTGACGCCATCCTGTCACCTGAGGTCAATAGGTTTCCCCAGCCCCCACGACATGGTCGACATGAACCCATGGCCCTACTGTAGTTGGTGTACCGGTACCATAAATATTATATGCGAAATATGCATGATACATTTTCCAATGAATTTTGAACATTTTATAGCCCTTGTAATAATATGGTTAAGTGATTGAACGGCATTTGTTTTGAAACACCACTATTTTTTTTAAATAAAAATATAATGTATAATCATGATAATGTAATATTTATCATAATAATTATTAGTTTTTTAAACCTGGTTAAATTAAATTAATTAAATGTGCCCATACATATTTGATATGTTTCTAAAGTACTCCAGTGAATGTAACCAGCACCAAAAGCATCCAAATTAATGGAGTATTCATCACACCAGAACTGATATCAGATGTTGTGGTTTCTTCGCGAACACTGCTAGCTGTTGTAGCTAGATTACCTTCCCATATTGGAGTAGGGCACTCACCAGGGCAACAAAATATTTGGCAGGATTCGTACTTGACAGTGAACCCATGGAGCATATAGTCCCTACTAATAATTACAACCCGAATGATATCATCCTGGTATGTTTCCACATCCTTGAAGCTCTGGTGATCAATTTTAAACCCTTCTTCAACCTGTTTTATAAATGCGGGACATCTGTCTTCATCAAGAGCCAAGCAAATATTATTTCCCGTTACCCTTTCATGTATTATGCAAGATTCAATGTCAACATAGAACAAGACCTCATCTCCAGTGTCATCATCAACAGCGATGTTTCGATAGAAATAATTGACGCATTCTGAACAATTGTGCTCGATGTGTTTGATACCATCACGGCGTGTTGTAGTTAATCCAACATCTTCGAACCATTCTTTATTGCTTCTTTTCAGCGAAGAAAATTTATCATTCACTTTTCTCTGTAGCTCATCAGAAGTTGCATTAATGATTATTTTTCCTTCATTATAGCAAGAGAAACTCCCATAACAGATGGCAACGTTTAGTAAAACGCAAAGACCACAATATAGTGAGGTATGGCGCTGCCTGCTTGGCTGGAAAATTGCTGAGAACGCCCTCATCCCCCTGGCAAACACTGACAGGGACGTTAGTGCTGCCCTCTCCTTTAAATGGTTATTGTTTATATATTATTTAATGTTTTTATAGTTTGAATAATTAGAATATACATAAAGGTTTAAAAATATAACCGTTATTTTAGCTGAGTAGTTAGTTATATTGTCGTGTAATAACATTCACATTGCTACTTCAATTGATATGTTGTCTGGTCATAACGTTCACATTGCTACTTCAATTGAGCAACTAACTAAATTAATATTGTACTGCATGTACGTTTACGTACTCGTAAACATAACACTTGATAACTAAATTATAGTAATAACTACAGTAGTGGTAGATGAAATAGCAGCATTACAATCCCTAGTCTGCATTATTCATTTATAATAATTGGGTAATGGCTCCTCTCTTCTACGAAAACCAAATCCTACTAGGCTGAATTATATTGGTTCCAGTAATAATTATCTTAAATTTAGTAAAAATACTGCAATGCAGTTGTAAATCATCACACATCTAAGGATTCAAAGTTGCTACTGAAAAATCTATTTAAATTTAAATTGGCATGGTATTCAAGGTGATACATGTTTTACAACCATAATGGTCGAATGTTGGCTGAATCATATACTGGAAGACTTTCATCAACCTTCCATAGTTGATTATAATCAATTGTTGTCTAGTTTCCATCAAAATTAAAAGTAATGATTTCAGTCTTGGTAGATGCAATCCAACCTCCTTTGCATCCCTCTTCATTTTTTCAGTAGTAGCTGTGCATCTGCTAGCGTATTAGAGAGCAGGGCAATGTCATAAGGCAAAGTTGATGTCTGTGCCTGTAGTTGCCGGATATCTGCTACTTCTGCATTCTTGTAGTGTGAATATCAGACCTCCATCTTTTGTGTCCTCCCTCATTACTTAATCCAGTTCAGTTACCAATAGTAGTGGCACCAATGTGTCACCTTGCAGTACGCCAGGCAGGATTGAGAAGAACTCAATAACAATGCATCAATCCAATGCCATTGACAATTACTTTTAGTATAAGCTCTTCACAAGCTTTATCTGGTATGAGCTCTTCACAGGCATCATAAGCTCTTAGGATTTCCAGCATTTTACATCTATGGATGGAGTCGAATGCATTCTTGAAGTACACAAATGTCAGGACTGTGGAAATATTATTTGCTTAATTCCCCCCATCAGTCTCTGAAGTGCAAAGTCAGGTTAAGACCCCTAGATCCCTTCCTATAATAAATCCGTAGTGCAAGTCTCAGTTATTATTGATATATTTGGACGAAATCCGTTTTGGCTCTTACACAGCAGTTTCTCTATATGAGTCCTAATACTATATACCACAGGAAGAAGTTTACTACTATACAGATAACGGTACAGAGTTTATGTTACATGGGATCAAAGTTGAAGTCTGGGTCGACAGTTTCTTTGCAGTCTTGTCTGCACTCATTGGCATCTATGGTGGTGGGGCAACATCCGCCTATGCAAGTACAATGGCTGTATCTGAAACTGAATTTGTGTATCGAATGGGTCGTCTAGCAGTGGACCGGTGTTCACAGAGACACATGTGGGCCGAGCGCAATAACGCGAAGTTCAACTTTCGCAGAACCCATGTGATGCACTCAGTTTACTGTGTTTCTCGCTTTCCGCCAGGCGGTGCACCAACCGCTTCACTAGCTGTATGGCCAAAGGTACCATGCCACCAAACGCAGAGAATTCCAGTGGCGTGAAAGTGGTGGGTTCCACCTCCCGCACTCATTCCTGATACTTCAGGTTCTTCCACGCTTCATGGTACAGATGGGCTGATGGTAGGGACATGGCTGCATACTGCAGCCATGTCAATACTTGATTGAATACTGATACGTCAAGGAACATATTCTGGAATTGATTGCCCCAGAAGCCACTCTCTGAGATGTCCAATCTCGCCAGCAGGTCTGTTGAAGTGCTGTGGTGTTCAAACTGCTAGCCCGTTAATGGTTGGAGGACTGACTCCACCGCCACATAATGTGACACCGCCATCAGAGCATCAGCAACAAAGTTTGGTACTTTTGGTACTCCAAGCAGTGTGTCTAATAGAACTTTCCTTACTTCAGGTACTAGTCATCCCACTGGTACTCCACGCAGTGAACTTTTGGTATTGGAACTTTTGGTACTCCAGGTACTATTAATCCTACTGGTACTCCAGGCAGTCAGCCTA
This sequence comes from Nemertoderma westbladi, assembly GCA_032718475.1. Taxonomy (NCBI): domain Eukaryota; kingdom Metazoa; phylum Xenacoelomorpha; order Nemertodermatida; family Nemertodermatidae; genus Nemertoderma; species Nemertoderma westbladi. Next base: position 57,066 of record JAUCBJ010001482.1, on the reverse strand, counting down.
TTGGATCTTTCGGTAGCGATGCCAACACAAGTCATCAGGCTGAAGAATCTGAAGCGTTATTAGAAGTTATTGAACTAACTCATAGAGGATTTAGATGAGGCACTTTATGAGCTTAATCAAAATAAAGCTATAGGTCCCGATGGTACCGGCAGTAGAACAATATAATAACAATATTGCCCTGTTTGCCCGAAATTAAAGAAATGTATATATAAAAAAAAAGATGCTGTAGCAGATGCTATGATTGCTATGGACGATGGGTCGTTGTCTGTTCCCAAACTAGCCCCAATTAAAGTGGGTATACGATCACTTTAATAATAAGAAACATACGTTAATATGTTTCTTACTAACTGAAATTCGATAATTCGGCCCTGGCTATCTGACTCTATTATACTGAACAATGTTGTTCTTAGGATGGTGGGATTCGCATTAAATTGGAGCGACAAAAATATATCCCGTCGCTTTGATGAGAAATCAAGACTGTAATGTGAATGTTATTGTGAGCGATACAAAATGATGTTTTTTGATATTCAAATTTTTGATATCTATTTTTGATACTAGCAAGCCTGGCGCGCTTCGCGCCCTATACAAACATACATACATACATACACAATTTGAGCTTTAGATATAGAAGTATCTGAGGATAATTCCCTCTGGTTCAGAATAGCCATTAACACATATCCGAATTTGAATATAAATAAAATAAAATATTGAGGGTCTTTAGCTGCATAGTTGGAAATTAAGCACACAATCAAACACACACAAACACACACAAACACAATCAAACACAGTCCAAATGTTAACCAGTTTCGTGAAACACAGTCCAAATCGGAAAGGCAAGTTAATTCTATGTCAGTTTGTACAAAAATTATTTTCAAAATATCTAAGCAATGCCCTCTATTATTGCCAATTTGTATCTCAACTCACAGCTGGACAGGTTGCTAGGCACTTGTGACGTTTGCATTACATACCGCTACCATTACAAAGCAAGGACAACTCTACAGAGTTGTACTTAGTAGAGTTACTGATGTGCAGGCCTACAACCAGACAACAGCCCTATCATCTATTAAACCCGGAACGATGGCGATAGAGTCTATTAAACCCGGAACGAAGGCGACGGAGTCTATTAAACCCAGAACGATGGCGACGGAGTCTATTAAACCCGGAACGATGGCGACGGAGTCTATTAAACCCGGAACGATGGCGATGGAGTCTATAAAACCCGGAACGATGGCGACGGCATCTCTTAAACCCAGAACGATGGCCATGGTGTACGATATCGATCGAATGCCGAGTAAATTAAATCCCGAGGGATTGTGAGGCCAATCAAATAACCTGGAAAATACATCGAACAAGAGAGTTTCAAAGTCAGACTGGTTTGTCGCCAATACTAAAATCATAATAATATATTTTTCTATTGATAATTTTGAAATTATTTAACATCAATCTGTCAATCGCTTTATATGTCTATATGTCATGTCAATTTATGATTAATCAAGAGCTACCGGTAACTTTTATGATAATCTCCTTATTTTTAACATTACATATGAATCATATCAGTATCGAGTCATTGCTTTTAATGACAATGTTGATTATTATTGTCGCCGTTTTCATTGTTAATGTGATTATTTCATTGTTTTCATTTCATTGTTAATGTAATTATTTCACCGCTACACATATTCGACTGACTCTCCGCACGTACTGACTCATCGTAACGAGTGTAGAATATATGTGGCAGGCGCGCCACAAAACAGACAGTGGAAGGAGTCCGAAGGCCTCCAACAAGAGCTAATTGAACACAGTTAATTGCTAATCCCGCTAATAAATTAATATGACAAATTACAATATTATATTTATATTACAGTAGTTTACTACATGCTACATTTTACACCGAAATGAAACCATCACAACAACTGTACAAAATTGAAGTTTAAATAAATTTAACCAGAATTATAGTTACAGCTGTCATGGCTGTACTAAAATTAAACTCTTTTACTTTCTTAATGATGATAACCGGATCACTATTAATCGAGTTCAGGGCGCGGATTTCGTCTCTAGATAGGTTGTTTCGTATCTAGATAGGTTGTGTCGTATCTAGATAGGTTGGTTGGGTGATCTGAGGTCAACCCGCCCAACCCCTGTACCGTACCCCAAACTGTATCAAAACTGAAAACCGTTGTAAACTCGTTCAGTCGTTCTCCCTCAGGGAATCCATCCTTTACCTAATTCGGTTGGCCTTTTAACGTTTATTAGACTCTGTCGCCATCGTTCCGGGTTTAATAGACTCTGTCGCCATTGTTCCGGGTTTAATGTTAATTCACCATTGTTCCGCCTCTGGGTTTAATAGACTCCGTCGCCACGCCATCGTTCCGGGTTTAATTCACAAATCGTTCTGGGTTTAAAAGACTCCGTCGCCATATCGTTCCGGGTTAAATAGACTCCGTCGCCATCGTTCCGGGTTTAATAGACCCCGTCGCCATCGTTTCGGGTTTAATAGATGATAGGTCTGTTGTCTGGTTGCAGGCATGTACCGTACATCAGTAACTCTTCTAAGTACAACTCCGTAGAGTTGTCCTTGCTTTGTACCGGTAGCAGTACGTAATACATATGTCACTAGTGCCTAGCAACCAGTCCAGCTGTGAGTTGAGATACAAATTGGCAATAATAGAGGCATTGCTTAGACATTTTGAAAATAATTTTTGTACAAAACTGACGTAGAATTACCTTGGCTTTCCGATTTGGACTGTGTTTGACAAAACTGGTTAACATTTGGTGTGTGTTTGGTTGTGTTTGATTGTGTGCTTAATTTCCAACTATCCTCTTTAGCTGGTGATATCATTATTTAAAATAATATAACCAGCTAAAAAAACCCTCAATATTTTTATTCTTAAGTTGTTACTTTTTCGCTCGAATTTAGACCAAAATCGGTAGAAAAAGTTGCAATTAACTGTGTTCGTCTCGTAAGAAGCAAAAACAATAATCGAATTGCAATAAATACCGAAAAAGCACTAAAACTACCGAAAATATTCACTGCATGTCGGTGAAAATTACTTTATACAGAGCCCAGGACCACGCTGAATCCAAATGGTACTTTCCCCATATCGCAAGAGACAGTAGTTTAGGAGGAGATAGAGGAGCAAACAAACATACTGGGTGTTCCATAATGATTGCCCCCCCTGGCCAGCCAAAACTGCCAGACCCAGACATGTGGGGCGAGCCACGAAGTTGGCGGAGCCTTAGCGAATTGACACTGTTAGGGGGTGGGTCAATTTATGCAAATAGTTGTCGTCGTCGTCGTCGTCGTCGTTGTCGTCGTCGTCGTTGTCGTCGTCGTCGTTGTCGTCGTCGTTACGATTTTGACATGCTAATAACTTTGTCGGATTTAAAGCTGCCAAGTTGAAAATTTGTAGGTATCAATATGAGCAAAAGTTGAGATTTTTGAGAGACTTTCAGACACCATCAGTGCAATGGTCTCCCGCTAGAGGGCCACATGTCTAAACATTAAATGGCCACCCATTTCTTTGCTTTTAATCCGTTTAAGCTGAAACTTGGGAAGTATGTACTAGACCATTAGCTGTAAATTTCAAAGGAGGCTAATCTGTCTGCAGTTCTCCAGTCTGCCGCTAGAGGGCGAAATGTCCCGAATGTGAAATTATTCTTCCATTTAGTTGTTTATGATCTGATTACGCTGAAACTTGTCATATATGTACTAGATGACATCCTGAGTCTTTGTGTGGATTGTAATCGGTCCGAAGTTTTCCAGTCTCCCGCTAGAGGGCCACATGTCTAAACATTAAATGGCCACCCATTTCTTTGCTTTTAATCCGTTTAAGCTGAAACTTGGGAAGTATGTACTAGACCATTAGCTGTAAATTTCAAAGGAGGCTAATCTGTCTGCAGTTCTCCAGTCTGCCGCTAGAGGGCGAAATGTCCCGAATGTGAAATTATTCTTCCATTTAGTTGTTTATGATCTGATTACGCTGAAACTTGTCATATATGTACTAGAAGACATCCTAAGTCTTTGTGTGGACAGTAATCGGTCCGGAGTTTTCGAGTCTGCCGCTAGAGGGCGAAATGTAGGAAAGTGATAACCTTTGCGAATTCCTTGATCTTAATCTATTTAAGCTGAATTTTGGAATATACAGTACCGGTATGTACTAGACCACATGCCTCGTCTTTGTGAGGAAGGTGATCGATCCGTAGTTCTTTAATATGCCGCTAGAGGGCTAAATGTATGAAAGTGAAAACCTTCCAACATTTCGTTATTTATGATCCGTCAATCGGAAACTTGGTAGATATGTAATAGACCATAGGATGTGGCTTTGTAGGGAAACTAATCCTTCCTTCTTCAGTTACCCAGTCTCCCGCTAGAGGGTTAACGTTTTCCGGGAAAATCTTCTCCTATGTTTTTATAATCCTTTCGAGTTGATACTTAGCATTAACTCATTTCACGTGCTGCGCGAAGGCCCCACTTCGTGTACCTTAGTGTAATATATCATTCGAAAGATAATTTAATTCTGAGCTTGCATGCAAAAATTTAGGGTCCAATACAAAAATATGAAAATTTTATAGGCTATTCTTTAAACCTATCTTATTTTTCGTTATTTTTGATTTAATCACAATTAAAAAAATAGAATTTATCCAGCGTTAGTCATCAGCTTTACAGCCATGCTTCCCCTTTGCAGCACGGGGAGCTCCTCGATAGTGGCAAAGGATGTAAAGCGGCCCTTAAAGGGCCGTCAATTACTTTTCTTCCCTATTTATTAACATTTCTGCCCTAACTAATTGTTTCACTACCAGACAAGCTAAGCTATACTATATTTACCTACTTAACTAAAGCTTTTGTACATCATTGTCCTAGAAAAATTACAAAATATAATTGACGGAAATCTTGCATTAAAGCTAATAAACTACCTTTATATTTTGTAGTACTGTAGACCTACACTCTTGCTTGTATACCTAATGTGTTGAATAATTGAATGCAGAATTGTATTATATATGTAGCTGGGATGGTTTAACAGTATACCATTGTAATGTAAATTATTGATCTTACTTTTTAAACTCTGTGCTATAAAACACTCTTTCTTCTCTTATAACATCATCAGCCATGTAAACTATAATAGCGACATGAGGTCTCCATTGAGTTCAACGAACTACCGTTCTTCTATACAGTGAAGAATTTCACATCCATTATTACTCGAATACAAAATGTACACCGTTGCTAAATTGGATATAATATTTAATGCAAATGATAATATAGAAGTTGTTAGTTGATGGCTGATCAGAAGATATATATAAAAGTAGAGGTTTAACCCTATTCTAACCGAGCTATAAAATGTTGTACAAATACCGGGGGGATCACCCCCCACACCCCCCCCCCCCCCCCCCCCCCCCCCCCCTCTAAAATCTACAAATTTGTACGAAAACATCTGATTTTTTGTTTGTACGTAGGTATCACTAGTTGGATCCGACCGAAAACAAAAATTTTCGAAAAAATGTACTGGGGTGGTTATATTGCAGCACCAAATTTACAAGTAGTGCACAATTTTCACAAAATTTGAAAGTTACCTTTTTCAGCTAATTGTTTTTCAATACAGGATTTCTGGGGCGCAAAATACATTGGAAAATATTTAAAAATGATATGATTACTATAAATGGCTGTTTAGTCCTCTCTGAGTAGGAAAAAAATGAAAAAAACAAGTAACCAGCACTTTTCAGTTAGAACACAAATTTTTTAATTCACTTATACGATGCTATAAATTTACATTTTCGGGTTTTCTAGTGTGCTGATACTGATGGAATACATTTCTAATATGCCAGATCATTGCTACTTGTATTTTTCGGCGTAATTTAACAAATTTTGGTGCTAGCTAAAAAGTACAAGTTTACGATGTCCAGTGCTGTTTTTATTGATTCCATCGGATTCAGGACCCTCATAAACCCGTATAACGCAAGAAACAATATGATACTATATACTGATCAATTTGCTTATTTTCCAAAAATTTGGTGCTGGCACAACAATTTTCACCCACCTGCGAAAAATACAAGTTTGAAAACTCTTATGAAATCCCATCCCATGAAATTCCATCCAATTGCTAACACCAAAAAACCTGTGTAAATTAAAAATAGAGATGTTATAATTCATATTATGTTATTTTTAAGAATTAAGTTTTATTTACTGTATTTATATATTTCAAGGGCTAAGGGCCCAATGGGCCCTTAGCCCTTGAAATATATTTATTTTATTATATTAAAACAGTAAATAAAACTTAATTCCTAAAAATAACAAAAAAATTTTTAATTTTAATTTTTTAATTTTATAATTTTTAAGTTTGTAATAAAAGATTTATTTATTTTTGAAAACCAAACGTTCTGAAGATTTTGAAATGCATTAACGTGTTTAAAATCTGGTTTATTTATTTATTTGTTTTTAATTACTTCTATTAATTTAATGTTTTACAAAATTCACGCTTGTAGGAGTTGCGACCACAAGCGGTTTACCCCCGCAACTGAAAGATATGAGTATGAGAACCCTCCAGGAGAAATACCGGCTCGGTCGTCGCCCGGGTCAACAAGGACCGCGTCCCTCAGTGGTACACCAGGCTGGGGTCGATAAATTGGCTACTGGAACAGAAGACAGAGAAGAAAGAAGAACCAACCTGTTGAAATGTAAAAAGACACTAAAGATTGCTACAATGAACGCACGCACGCTGAAAGCACAGAGCAAACAGGGTGACATGGTCGCTCTGGCAATGGAATATAACATCGACATCATCTGCATCCAAGAACATCGGATTTGTCATGAAGACACTGCCATGAAGTACAATGACATTGGAAATGGATGGACGTTAGTAACAAGCTCAGCAGTAAGAAACTCGGCCAATGCATCAATTGGTGGAGTAGGAATTCTGCTAAGCCCATTTGCACTTAAGACCCTAAACAACATCGAATCTATAAATTCCAGGGTTATGATCGCAACATTTGATGGGAATCCCAAGACAACAGTTATATGTTGCTACAGTCCAACCAATGCATCAGAGCCAGAACAAGCAGTCAAGTTTTATGAAGAACTGACTGGACTTATTAAGGACATCCCGAAACACAATGTTAAAGTCATTGCTGGTGACCTGAATGCGCAAATTGGCCCAGAAGACATCAAGGGTTACACCTATAACACCAGTTCTAACAGAAATGGGTACTTACTCTTAGACCTAATGGAAGAATGTGAATTGATACCAACAAACAACACATTCGAAAAGAGTAAGGGGAAGCTATGGACCTTTCAATACCCTAATGGAACCAAAGCACAACTGGATTACATCCTTATAAACAAAAAGTGGAGAAATAGCATGATCAACTGCGAGGCATACAGCTCGTTCAACCTAATTGGTTCGGACCACAGAATTGTGACTGCAGAGATCAGACTCAGTTTGAGAGCCAGCAAACCCAGGACAAGCAAGCATATCAACTATGACTGGGAGAAACTCAGAACTGACAATGCTGTAAAGGATGCTTATACAGTAGAAGTTCAAAACCGCTTTGAAGCACTTCAGTCAATGGATGAAGACCAATCCACCGATTCAATATACCAGAATATAATAACAGCCCACAAGGAATCAGCTAAGAGGCATATCCCCCAGAAACCTAAACGAAAACAGTATGTGCCATGGCAAAACTCTGAGGTTACTTGTAAGAGAGAAGATCTTAAGATAGCCTACAAAGTTAAAACCGAACAACCAACAACCGAAAACATTAACAAGGTTGAGAAAGCGAAGGACGATCTTAAATTGGCCTACAACATCAGCCAGGAAAAGTACATACAGGATAAAACTGAAGCAATTACAACAGCTCACATACAGCAACAATCAAGACTTACCTGGCAAACTGTAAATGAGGTATCTGGTCGGAAAAGTTGTGCAAAGGGGCGCCTCAAAGCCGATAGTCCTGAAGAACGTGTTGGGAAGTGGAAAAATCACTTCAGCAACTTGCTTGGGCAGCCACCAAACATCGAGGTCAGCCCTACAAGGAAAATATATGACAAGACACTACCTATAGAAACAGGGGACTTCACACCTGCCGAACTCCAAAGAAGCATTAAAAGCATGTCCAATAATAAAGCGAGTGGATTAGATGAAATCCCAGCGGAGGTATGGAAAACCGGAGTGCTAAATAGACCATTATTGAATGTTTGCAACCGGATGTTAAAAGGGGAAAAGCCACCACCAATTTGGACTAAAGGTCAACTAAAGCCTCTCCCCAAGAAAGGAGACCTCGGCATACCAACAAACTATCGTGGGATCTGTCTGCTTGTGGTAGCTGCCAAAATATACAATAAAATGATTCTATATAGGATTAGGCCTCACATAGAGAAACTACTGCGTAAGAGCCAAAACGGATTTCGACCAAGTAGATCAACAATAGCTCAGATACTTGCACTACGGAGACTGATTGAAGGAATTAAGTCAAAGAATCTCCCCGCAGTCATGACTTTTGTGGACTTCAAGAAGGCATTCGACTCCATCCATAGAGGTAAAATGCTTGAAATCCTAAGAGCTTATGGAATACCAGAAGTAATTGTTGCTGGCATTGGATTGCTATATTGTGACACAGAAGCGCAGGTACTCTCACCAGATGGTGAAACTGAGTTTTTCTCAATCCTGGCTGGCGTACTGCAAGGTGACACATTAGCACCATTACTATTTGTAATTGTGCTGGATTACGCAATGAGGACGGCCACAAAGGGTGAAGATCTGGGATTCACACTTCAAGAACGCAGAAGTAGTAGATATCCGGCAACTACAGTCACAGACACTGACTTTGCGGATGACATCGCCCTGCTCTCTAATACGCTAGCAGATGCACAGCTTCTACTAAATAAAGTGGAGAGGGCTGCTAAGGAGGTTGGATTGCATATAAATGCTACCAAGACCGAATTCATGACCTTTAATGTTGATGGAAACTTGACAACCATTGATAATAATCAACTAAGGAAGGTCGATGACTTCCAGTACCTTGGATCATGGATAGAGAGTAGCAAAAAGGACATAGAAGTTAGGAAAGCAAAGGCTTGGGTAGCTCTATCAAAAATGGATACCATCTGGAAATCAGATCTCTCCAGGCACCTGAAGACCAAGTTCTTTCGAGCCACAGTGGAAAGTGTATTTTTATACGGGGGTGAGACCTGGACACTGACTAAATCACTTGAACAACGAATTGATGGTTGCTACAGAAGACTACTAAGGGCAGCCCTAAACATCAGCTGGAGACAACACATGACAAACGCCGAGCTTTATGGTACAATACCACCTGTATCAACCACCCTCCGCGAACGCAGATTAAGATTCAGTGGGCACTGCTGGCGAAGTAAAGACGAGGTCATACCAGATCTACTTCTCTGGCAACCAACTCATGGAAAGCGTAGTCGTGGACGACCTGCCATAACATATATAGATCAACTTGAAAGGGATACTGAACTTGGGAGAAACGAAATTGCGACAACTATGGAGAATCGGGAAGCCTGGAAGGATCTCATTTCCACTGTCCGAGTTCGCTCGACCTAGTAGTAGTAGGTGAGCCTGAGCGGGAAAATAAACACATTAAACATCACTGAGTGATCCTGGGCGGGGAAATAAACCTATTATACATCACTAGGTGATTCTGAGCGGGGAAATAAACCTATTATACATCACTAGGTGAGTCTGAGCGGGGAAATAAACCTATTATACATCACTAGGTGAGTCTGAGCGAGAAAATAGACCTATTTATACATCAGTGGGTGAGCCTGAGAGGGGAAATAAACCTATTATACATCACTAGGTGAGTCTGAGCGAGAAAATAGACCTATTTATACATCACTAGGTGAGCCTGAGAGGGGAAATAAAACCTTTAAACATCACTGGATGAGCCTGAGCGGGGAAATAAACCTAATATACATCACTGGGTAAACCTGAGCGGGAAAATAAACACATTAAACATCACTGAGTGATCCTGGGCGGGGAAATAAACCTATTATACATCACTAGGTGAGCCTGAGAGGGGCAATAAACCTATTATACATCACTGGGTAAACCTGAGCGGGAAAATAAACACATTAAACATCACTGAGTGATCCTGAGCGGGGAAATAAACCTATTATACATCACTAGGTGATTCTGAGCGGGGAAATAAACCTATTATACATCACTAGGTGAGTCTGAGCGGGGAAATAAACCTATTATACATCACTAGGTGAGTCTGAGCGAGAAAATAAACCTATTTATACATCAGTGGGTGAGCCTGAGAGGGGAAATAAACCTATTAAACATCACTGGATGAGCCTGAGCGGGGAAATAAACCTATTATACATCACTGATTGAGCCTGAGCGGGGAAATAAACCTATTATATACCACTACGTGAGTCTGAGCGGGGAAATAAACCTATTAAACATCACTGGGTGAGCCTGAGAGGGGCAATAAACCTATTATACATCAATGGGTGAGTCTGAGCGGGGAAATAAACACATTAAACATCACTGAGTGATCCTGGGCGGGGAAATAAACCTATTATACATCACCAGGTGAGCCTGAGAGGGGCAATAAACCTATTATACATCACTGGGTAAACCTGAGCGGGAAAATAAACACATTAAACATCACTGAGTGATCCTGGGCGGGGAAATAAACCTATTATACATCACTAGGCGATTCTGAGCGGGGAAATAAACCTATTATACATCACTAGGTGAGTCTGAGCGGGGAAATAAACCTATTATACATCACTAGGTGAGTCTGAGCTTGACACTAGAACAAAATCGCCTCCGCTTTGCAGGACATTGCTTTCGCCGTGAGGACCAGCCAGTGCATAATCTTGTACTTTGGCAGCCTCATGGAGTGAATAAGCATGGTGGACAGCCCATGACTTTCTTGAGACGCATCTTAAAGGACACTGGCCTTAAAGATGCGGATGATCTAGCAAATGTCATGGGTGATAGGGAGTTGTGGCGGTGCAATTTTGTTGACAAGCCGGCACAGCATTCTTGAAAATGCAGCTGCAATGCAGCATGGCGATCCTAGTAGTAGGTGAGTCTGAGCGAGAGAATAAACCTATTTATACATCAGTGGGTGAGCCTGAGAGGGGAAATAAACACATTAAACATCACTGATTGAGCCTGAGCGGGGAAATAAACCTATTAAACATCACTGGGTGTGCCTGAGAGGGGCAATAAACCTATTATACATCACTAGGTAAGTCTGAGCGAGAAAATAAACCTATTATACATCAGTGGGTGAGCCTGAGAGGGGAAATAAACCTATTATACGTCATTGGGTGAGTCTGAGCGGGGAAATAAACACATTAAACATCACTGAGTGATCCTGGGCGGGGAAATAAACCTATTATACATCACTAGGTGAGCCTGAGAGGGGCAATAAACCTATTATATATCACTGGGTAAACCTGAGCGGGAAAATAAACACATTAAACATCACTGAGTGATCCTGGGCGGGGAAATAAACCTATTATACATCACTAGGCGATTCTGAGCGGGGAAATAAACCTATTATACGTCATTGGGTGAGTCTGAGCGGGGAAATAAACACATTAAACATCACTGAGTGATCCTGGGCGGGGAAATAAACCTATTATACATCACCAGGTGAGCCTGAGAGGGGCAATAAACCTATTATACATCACTGGGTAAACCTGAGCGGGAAAATAAACACATTAAACATCACTGAGTGATCCTGGGCGGGGAAATAAACCTATTATACATCACTAGGCGATTCTGAGCGGGGAAATAAACCTATTATACATCACTAGGTGAGTCTGAGCGGGGAAATAAACCTATTATACATCACTAGGTGAGTCTGAGCTTGACACTAGAACAAAATCGCCTCCGCTTTGCAGGACATTGCTTTCGCCGTGAGGACCAGCCAGTGCATAATCTTGTACTTTGGCAGCCTCATGGAGTGAATAAGCATGGTGGACAGCCCATGACTTTCTTGAGACGCATCTTAAAGGACACTGGCCTTAAAGATGCGGATGATCTAGCAAATGTCATGGGTGATAGGGAGTTGTGGCGGTGCAATTTTGTTGACAAGCCGGCACAGCATTCTTGAAAATGCAGCTGCAATGCAGCATGGCGATCCTAGTAGTAGGTGAGTCTGAGCGAGAGAATAAACCTATTTATACATCAGTGGGTGAGCCTGAGAGGGGAAATAAACACATTAAACATCACTGATTGAGCCTGAGCGGGGAAATAAACCTATTAAACATCACTGGGTGTGCCTGAGAGGGGCAATAAACCTATTATACATCACTAGGTAAGTCTGAGCGAGAAAATAAACCTATTATACATCAGTGGGTGAGCCTGAGAGGGGAAATAAACCTATTATACATCATTGGGTGAGTCTGAGCGGGGAAATAAACACATTAGGGATGTCCCGGAATTCCGTTCCGGCCGGAATTCCGGCGGTTTTTGCCCGATTCCGGTTCTGGCCGGAATTGCCGGAATGGGGTCAATTCCGGCCGGAATTTTACCGGAATTACAAGGTTCATATCTAGTTTAATAGCTGCAATTAGTTTGCTAAATTATTATCAACATTTATATATTTTTTACACAATATTACCAATTAGTTTAAGACACTTTTCAACACTTGTAAAAAAGTATAGAAATAAAGTTTTCTTCGACCGTTAGAGCTAACATTTGGATGCAAGGCATAGATGCCCCCTGGTTAGCCCCTTCAAACCATTCGTGCTGAATCGAAAACTGCCTTGGCCCACATGCAGGGATCGAACCCACGACCTCCAGATAGATTGGAATTCAATGCAACCACTACACCAAGGTGGAACCTAACTAACCTATGTAACGAGGGAAAATTCACAGCCACCCTGTTTAGTTTATTAAAGTGAATGCAGTCTTGATGGGTATGTAACACATTTCCAAAAAAAATTCACCTGGTAATCAAACTAAAATGGTACTACCATCTGTTACACCACCTACTGTAGTATTCATATACAATTCATAACCGGTTTAATTTACATTAACTAATTAAACCCTTTGTCGTTCTGAAGATATTTTATGAAATGCATCATTAGGCCCCCGTGCTCCACTGGTAAGTCGCTTAGTCAGAATGTCAAAATGAATGGCTCCTGGCTCCATTGGTAACATAAGTCATAAGTCATTTGATAAAAAAAATAAGGTGCGACTCACATTTACTGCATATTTATTATACCCAAAGTAACCAATCACAGGCATCTTGGCGGATATAACACATGAGTCATGTGTCAAAAGATGGAACATGGGACATAATCACTTGCGACTCATAGGTCGTAACTTACGATTTACCATTGGAGACGCTCCCATTGAAACCAATGTGTTCCATAATTTATTCTGACTAAGACTACATAAGACTTACCAGTGGAGCACGGGCCTTAAATAGTGGTTTTTCCAACTTGCTTATTACAATTTGCTTATAAAATGGCGTTTTCAGATTGATTTTACATTATTTTACATTGATCTTACAATATTTTACATTGAATTTAAATTATTTTACATTGAATTTATAATATTTTACTTTGCATTAATTATTAAATAATATGATAATTACAGGAGGCTAAATAAATTGCCAACCTTAGTTAGCAATGAAACTCGATTAACGATTAACACAATATTTACAATTACTACTCTAACCTAAATCTATTATAAATATAAACGTTATTACAATACGTACAGGTCCTGCGAGTGGTCGTTAGTTCAGTCCTGCGTCGTAGGTGCTGCATAATATAGTAGTTTAATTTCTATTTACAGCAAATCCATTTCTTACCATAAATATATTTATTCCAAGCAACAATTAAACTGTAACATGTACTATTGGCCTCGTTTATTGTTTTGGTTCGAATAACATGCCACTGTAACATGCTCCTTTCCCTTAAAGACACCAGGATATTGCACCAAAGGACCTAATGACGCGATAGGCCGTAACAAACAGCTCAGGTCATTCTCCACTCCACCCACCTTAATTCCCCCCAAGGTTCTGAGTCATCTCATTAACAAACTTACTGTAGAAATTAAAAAAATTCATTTGTTTCATAAAAAATTATAAAATTTCCTGGGTCATTTAGTGTATTTCACTAATTTCACCATTTCACGTATTCCGGTTCCGGCCGGAATATTCCGGCATGTTGAATTCCGGTTCCGGTTCCGGCCGGAATCAAAATATCGATTCCGGGACATCCCTAAAACACATTAAACATCACTGAGTGATCCTGGGCGGGGAAATAAAGCTTAGATTTGTTTTCGATATAATAAATAGTTTTTAATCTTAATTCAATGTTTCTGTTAATAACTAAAAACTGTTAATTACAAAAAATTACTTTAAGTTGGAACTCCTAAATAATTATTTATTGACTTAACACTATTTCATTTAAATGCTGCGGCGGGTGCGGAACTAGTGTCGGGATGGATCAAGTCAAGCTTATAGGGAAGATTTCCAAGATCAGTATTTACTATCAGTATTTAATTTATTACCATTTAAAGTAATAAGGGGATTATTTTACACAACAATTAATTCAAAAGGTATCGAAACTACAACTTCTAGGCTATTAAACATCGTCGATACGACTGGATATCGTTTGGACACTAACCGGAATCCTTAGACACGTTGGTGGGCGCGAACGAGGCCGCTTTACATTTAGAGCAGATATAACGACGGGGTCGTAGTCGTATAGAATTCCTCGCCACGCTTATTCTACAAAGTAAACAAAATAAATGAGTTTCGGTAAATTATTATTTGAACTAAATTAAAATACTTAATAATAACAGCCAGTGTGTTTGTGTTAATGAATTGTGTTAAATGTAGAACTGTGTTGTGCGGGGGGGGGGGGGGGGGGGGGGGGTGGTAAATATAAGAAGAATTATTTCCTCGGAAAAACTAATATATGTGACTAAGTTTATAAAGATCGCCATACTGAAACTATTATTGCACTGTTGTAAAAGGTACCACCAGTCACCAACCGCAACCAAGGTACTATAAGAATACACAAGTCACTAAAAGGTGCCACATGCACATAGCACCTAAAAGGTGGTCCATAGCGCGGGAAATTCAAATGATTAAAGACATGTAATTTGTACTGGAAAGGGTGGCAGGTCAGATCTGCTATCTATATTTTGGCGGTAAATTCAAATCTGTTTTAACATTGAATACATGAATAGAGTAAGACAGTAAGACTAAATGTAATCAATTCATTGAATCAGAATAAATTGTTTCTTATCGGTTTAACTCACTCATCCGTTATTGTTGTTGTTTTAACTATTCAGGGACTTCGAGCAGCACGTGAACAACTAAGCTGACTGGTTAACTAGTCTCGGGCTTCGAGCAGCACGTGAACAACTAAGCTGACTGGTTAACTAGTCTGGGACTTCGAGCAGCACGTGAACAACTAAGCTGACTGGTTAACTAGTCTGGGACTTCGAGCAGCACGTGAACAACTAAGCTGACTGGTTAACTAGTCTGGGACTTCGAGCAGCACGTGAACAACTAAGCTGACTGGTTAACTAGTCTGGGACTTCGAGCAGCACGTGAACAACTAAGCTGACTGGTTAACTAGTCTGGGACTTCGAGCAGCACGTGAACAACTAAGCTGACTGGTTAACTAGTCTGGGGCTTCGAGAGCACGTGAACAACTAAGCTGACTGGTTAACTAGTCTGGGGCTTCGAGAGCACGTGAACAACTAAGCTGACTGGTTAACTAGTCTGGGGCTTCGAGCAGCACGTGAACAACTAAGCTGACTGGTTAACTAGTCTGGGACTTCGAGCAGCACGTGAACAACTAAGCTGACTGGTTAACTAGTCTGGGACTTCGAGCAGCACGTGAACAACTAAGCTGACTGGTTAACTAGTCTGGGACTTCGAGCAGCACGTGAACAACTAAGCTGACTGGTTAACTAGTCTGGGACTTCGAGCAGCACGTGAACAACTAAGCTGAGTGGTTAAGCCAGCCAGCTAGCCAGCACATTATTCTATGTTGGCCTTCATACATGACACACTGACGACTCTGTCCACATTATACTCTCTCTTGTTTTTCTAGCATTCTGTGTTCATTGCAAATATGTTGTTGCAGAGAAACTGTCAAATGTAACGACATAAAGCTTGTTGTTTTTTAAACATATATCCGACTTAAATTTCCAAATTTCAGCTTACATTCTTGAATGGTGAGATTGCTCCCGAACGGTCCGCGTCCGTTGAAAAATGTGTTTCGCTAAAGAATTCTACCATTCGCGAACTTTCGCAAGATAAAAAAGCGGTAACGTTCCCACTTCATTATTTTCCTCTCTATTACCGATTGTAAATATTGGTATTCGATAATGGTAGCCAATTGATTTATCGCCTTACTAAAAATGAAAACTTTTCACTAAAATTTTAACAGGAAATCACTAAAATATTAAGTTTCCACTAAAATCTATTAATTATAAATTATTGCTAAAATGTGGGAAAGGGCAGCTTACAGTGCCACGTTATTCGAACCTAAATAATGAAGGGATTTTATTACAACAGGCCGTAACAGATTTATTTTTGATGATTCAAAAATATATTTTAGTGATAATTAAATTGAGTGGAGGAAATATATATTTGATAACGAAAAAAATTTACTGGAAAACAGGAATTGTTTTAGTGACCAATAAAATTAATGGGTTTAATGTAGACTACCAGTACAAGTAAAACAGTAAACATAGAGACATGCAGGGCATATCTACCGACCTTAAAGTTGAAACTGAAAGCTTTTTAATAAACATAAGTTAAAGTACCAGCACTGGTACTAATGGGCTAGAACTAAGTTTAGTAACAGTTTATGAATACTGATATTTTTTAAGGGCTAGTAGAAACTAAGTTAAGTCAATGGTCTTACTAAAATCAGTTGTTTTTAGTAACAGATAGCTCTTACTAAACATAGTTACAGCTCTTACTAAAAGCTGTTACTAAGTAGCTGTAAATAATACTAACTGCTATGAATACTGCCCCTGATCTGCCACCCTTTCTAGAACAAATTATATGTCTTTAATCATTTGAATTCCCCGCGGTATGGAGCAGGGTTGCACCTTTTAGGGACTTGTATAAGAATACCTGGATCTTTAACATTACCGGTAACACCATTAAATACAGTTACAGAAGCAGTTGTTGTAGCCAAGCATAACATTTGCTTTATTTTTTAAGCACAATTTCACGCTGATTAATAGCAAACACCGTAATCTATAGCTAACAAACTCACCTAGTTGGATTAACAGCCGACATCTCGTTATTGCAACCCTCCTTCATCAGCAGCTGACGCAGCAACGACTCGGGGATATCCTTGACGTTGGACTGCCGGAAGAGCAATGACGATACCTGCTTGTCCCAGTCGTCCGGAATCCGACATTCGGCCCCCGTCGGCCCAGCCGGTTCTATTCGCGCCGTCAGGTCCGCTAGGGAAGGCTGTTTCGGTCGGAGTCCATCCATGAAGCTAGGCGGTATGGAAGTTCTAGAATAACATGGGAATAATAAGATGAAACGGAAAGTAATAAATATATAATACAAATAAGTACGCTAACAACAAGAACAACACAAACATAGTAAACGAACTGCGCCGCCTAGAGACGTTGACGTAAACAAACTACACACACACTAAACCTGTAAACAGCGTGTGGCATTACAACCTACTTGGTACAATCGAATAAAGCTCCGCGATAAACTCGCCCATTGAATAACATACGAACAACGGCCACTCTATCGATAACCTGCTCCACATTTACAGATAAAGAAAATGAGTTTATATCCGCATCTTCGGAGGGTACAGCCGATTGCGCCATCGTAGAGTAGTAGAATTGCCCTATACAGCTAGGTTCCGGTGGGATGGGAACACCTGTAATCTGGCAGTCTGGCAATCGCGTCGTATTGTGTCAGTGTGTATAGCCTACCAATCAAGTCACCAGACGTCACACGTCAGTCTCAGTATCTGCAGTTAGGCCTATCTACCTATAGAAATTAAACAAACGTTACGCATGCATATCTGCATATTCATTCATTACCAATTACATAAACTCTGAAGCTATACAGCTATTATTTGTAGGCCTCATACAGTCATAGGCCTATAGCAAAGATACAGTGCCCAAAGCTGCAAAGCGAAAGCAGTCTGGCAGTAGAGCTAGACAGCTAGATCTCGCATGCCCATACAGCCATAAACAGCCCTGTCTCCCTGTAGCCAATAGACTGATAGAAGTCATAAACAGACAGACTACCAGATATAGAAACATTTAATGAACATCACTGCATCAGCATTTAATAATAAATTGTACAGCGGAACCAATTACCGTTGTCCAGTTGTCACACTACTGCACTAGTACTGTAGTACAGTACAGCAGTAGTAGGCCTACAGCTGTACAGTACTTTCGAGTACAGCAAAACAGTAATACAGAATACAGTAATAAGAAAGACTCAGCTACGTCAGGTCAGACCGTTTGCCTACAATTGTTATATACCGGCAACCGGCAGACCGGGTACTGTCTGACTGTACGTTGTACCTGTGTACGTCAATACGGAGGCTGGAAGCAGGGAAGAAGGTAGGCCTAAGGCTGTAAGGCAACCACAGAAGCGGTTGGACTGCCGCGCCGCAGTCGTTCACACAACCGGTACCGGTCAGCCGGTCCGGTCCGGTACGGTAGGCCTATACTATTGCGTGATAGCTGTCTGTATGTACCGGTCTGCCTGTCGCGCCATCAAGGCACGTTCACATATCACATATCAGCATAGCATTTTTGGCAATTTGGCAGATACAGATAAATGCTGAAACTGAAATAGAAAGTAAAGAACAGAATGATGAATCACATATGAGTACCGGTATCAGGTATGTAAGAAATGCTGGTAATACAGTACCGCTTTCAAATAACGTCGTATTGGATCCTAATAGGATCCTATTAGGATCCAAGTCACTGATTCACTACTATTGGAGTTAGGATTTAATTGGAAGTGAAATTTAGCCCAAATTCCAGACTTGGAGGCACTTAGGATTTGACTTGGATTTCATTAGGAATTTACTTGGAAATCGGCGCTTACTTTGATGTCTGGAAGGTGGACTGACTCAGACTGCTTGTGCTGGTCTACTTCTTCTCTATCCTGTCAATCATTAAGTTGTATAGAATGGACTAGACTCAGCCTAAAGTTTGCGTAGTGTTCAGTTCATTACATTGAGGTATTATGGATATCGATGGAAGATTACACTCATCCTACTGTACCTTGTATTGCCAGCCTCTCCCTCTGAGGTAAATAATATTTAAAATATAAACTCTAATAGATGAAATCCACACACATCCGCACATAGTTAACGTCCGTGGGTCGGTGGGCTCTGGAATAATTTAAAATCGCATTGAACTTACAAATAAATGTAGGATCACACACTGTATTTATTACTATTGAACCTATTTTGAGTAATAAAGAGTAAAACACAATGTTTGTAGTGTAATTATTAATAGAATAAATATTAGTTTATTTTCATTTATTAGTTTAATTAATAATTAGACAGGGGCTAAAACTGGGCGAATAAATAAATGTATGTTATCCACGGGAAATGTTCATTTCCTATACACATTGACATTCTACTTACTATATACAAACACTGATTGCTGTAAGAGGAGTACAGGGGTAGATAATTGGGTGTTCAATTATTATAGTCTTAAAAATAAATATTGGCTATTAATTATTAGCAGCCCACTTACTGCCTAACACGCTGTATCTCATTGTGTAGTTAAATATCCGTTCGGCCAATAGTAAGTCATTGATTAGTCCCCAAGGCGGGCTAGGGACTATAACCCCCCCCCCCCCCCCCCCTCCCTTCCCGACATAGATAAACTGTACTATTGAAGATAAACTGTAATATTGAATGCTATATTTTACTGAAACACCAAGTTCCGCATTTAAACATAACACCCACAAAGCACATTACACTCTCCAAGCAGATTCCGCAACATGTCACAATCCGTATCGCTACCACTACGAAACATAAATGACATAACATCCTACAGGAATTAACAGACCCTTATGAGTTTAGTGGCGGTTTGTAACAAACTTAATCTCTTGGCATAATGATATTAATATTAATTATAAATTATATTTATTATACCATGGAAATGGCAAAATCGCCAGATCTAAAAAGTTCGCCCAATAATTTAAATAAAATTATTAAAAGTTTGACGTCCGAATAAAATCAGATTACGCCTTAGCACCCCAACTACTAGTTGAGGCTCACTCAACATGTTGGCCGGCCTATTTTACACAAGCGGCGATACCTTTACTGTATGGTAGTTAATGTGTCCAGATGTTAAGTTAAAGCCAGTAGTGTGTTATCTGCATGGGGGGGGGGGGGGGGGGGGGGGGGGTATTGTTGTTGTTAGATAAGTCAGGGAACGGAAATACAACTCAACCACTAGACAAAGCGGCTCTCTCTACTACTTTCAGCTATCCCAGAAGGTTGATTGACAGACACTTCACAGCTTTGATATTTAGCCGCTCTAGGTAGACTTACATTAGGCAAATTCCAAGTGATTTCCTAAAGGTTATTTATTTCCTATTAGGTTCCTATTAGGATCCAATAGGACGTTATTTGAAAGCGTTACTGTATAAACGTTAATCCAGCAGCTTGTAACGCTCTACAGAATGTGGGGCGAGCCACGACCAGGCCCGTAGCCAGGATATTTTAGTTGGGTAGGCGAGGGAATATCAGGGTAGGCAGGCGCAAAAATATTAATTTGGATACATTTTATAATAGATTTAATTGTATAGGGTAGGTATAAAGCAAAACTACAGTAGGGTCTACATGGAGTCCGCCATCAGTTCATCATTTGTATACTGTACAAAGACAACAAATAATACAATTATTTGTTACATTGTTATATTGTCCATACAACGAATACAATAAAACAATAATATCAATATCAATTCTATGAAACTCAATGAAATGTGTAACCACCATGGTATCAGGGAGAAAGTACTGTAGCATTGAAATTAAGTTACATGGTGGGACATGTCCCGCCTGTACCCCATAAAAACATGATAACAGGATGGGACTTGTCCCGTCTGTACCCCTTCAAAACATGGTAACAGGTGGGACTTATCCCGTCTGTACCCCTTCAAAACATGGTAACAGGTGGGACTTACCCGTCTGTACCCCTTCAAAACATGGTAACAGGTGGGATTTGCACCGACTGTGCCCCTTCAACACATTGTAACAGGTGGGACTTGACCGGCCTGTTCCCCTTCAAAATATGGTAACAGGTGGGACTTGACCCGCGTTCCCATTCAACACATGGTAACAGGTGGGACTTGACCGGCCTTTTCCCCTTCAAACATGGTCACAGGTGGGACTTGACCCGCCTGTTCCCCTTCAAAACATGGTAACAGGTGGGACTTGACCGGCCTGTTCCCCTTCAAAACATGGTCACAGGTGGGACTTGACCGGCCTGTTCCCCTTCAAAACATGGTCAGAGGTGGGACTTGACCGACCTGTTCCCCTTCAAAACATGGTAACAGGTGGGACTTGACCGGCCTGTTCCCCTTCAAAACATGGTAACAGGTGGGACTTGCACCGACTGTTCCCCTTCAACACATGGTAACAGGTGGGACTTGACCCGCGTTCCCATTCAACACATGGTAACAGGTGGGACTTGACCGGCCTTTTCCCCTTCAAAAATGGTCACAGGTGGGACTTGACCCGCCTGTTCCCCTTCAAAACATGGTAACAGGTGGGACTTGACCGGCCTGTTCCCCTTCAAAACATGGTCACAGGTGGGACTTGACCGGCCTGTTCCCCTTCAAAACATGGTCAGAGGTGGGACTTGACCGACCTGTTCCCCTTCAAAACATGGTAACAGGTGGGACTTGACCGGCCTGTTCCCCTTCAAAACATGGTAACAGGTGGGACTTGCACCGACTGTTCCCCTTCAACACATGGTAACAGGTGGGACTTGACCGGCCTTTTCCCCTTCAAAAATGGTCACAGGTGGGACTTGACCCGCCTGTTCCCCTTCAAAACATGGTAACAGGTGGGACTTGACCGGCCTGTTCCCCTTCAAAACATGGTCACAGGTGGGACTTGACCGGCCTGTTCCCCTTCAAAACATGGTCAGAGGTGGGACTTGACCGACCTGTTCCCCTTCAAAACATGGTAACAGGTGGGACTTGACCGGCCTGTTCCCCTTCAAAACATGGTAACAGGTGGGACTTGCACCGACTGTTCCCCTTCAACACATGGTAACAGGTGGGACTTGACCGGCCTGTTCCCCTTCAAAATATGGTCATAGGTGGGACTTGACCCGCCTGTTCCCCTTCAAAACATGGTAACAGGTGGAACTTGACCGACCTGTTCCCCTTCAAAACATGGTCACAGGTGGGACTTGACCCGCCTGTTCCGGATAAATTTTGTGTTTACCAATACTATAGTTGGAGCTTCGATAAAAAAAATTCTCAACCTTTAATAATATAATTTATTAATACCATTATAGGTAGAGCGACGCAAAAATAGCAAAATTTCTGGAAAGCCTACACAAATACATGGACCTGTAGAATACAATTTTATACCATCTGTCTGTATATATATGTAACATTCTAGAATTCTGTGAACAATACTAATACTAATAGTGTATAGAACATGTTAGCTATTTTATTTAAAAATATTTGTATTTCTCTAGAACTAATAATATATTATATTCTAGAAAAATTTTAAATAATACATTTTTCACTATAGATTTTCTTACTTTTTAAAAAATGTTCTAGAACATTCGCGAAGGTCGCGACGTTTGCGAAGCTCCACATATAGTACTGGTAAACACAAAATATCGCGAAGATCGCGACGTTTGCAAAGTTTAACCTTTAGTAATTGGTAAACACAAAAATATCGCGAAGATCACGACGTTTGCAATACTATAGGTAGATTATATAGATAGATATAGGTGGTAGGATTTCTTTTCAGCAATACTATAGGTGGAGAGTTTCGCGAACGTCGCGATCTTTGCGAATTTTGTGTATAGCATTTCTATAGGTGGATCATCAGATGCTAAATTTTTAAACGAAGTTCCAAAACTTTGCCAAATTTGCGAAGCAATTTACCGAAAAAATATATAAGTAGAAGTTTCATTGAAATTTTATGACACAAAACCAAATGTTTGTCATAGCAGTACTGGAAAACTGTTCTTTCACTTAGCTATGAAATATATTCGAAATAATACCAGTACTAAACTCGTGGCTAAACTACACGAAACTGTATTCGTATCGTATCGTATCTTTATAAAATATGCATAGTTTATTTGTGTTCTCTACTTCTCTTCTAGAATATAGATATTCGTGGATACAGCACATTATTGTTGCTGGCCTTATTAGTATACAATTCATAATTGTTTTAAATACAGTATAAGGAAAGGACAGTAGTGCAAAATTTATATATTAGTATTGTTCACCGAATTCTGCAATGATATATTCAGTCCCAATCCCAATAAGCATTGACTTGGTCGTTTTGGCGGCGATTTAACTCGACTCAGCTCTGTGACGGGATCCAGGAGGGATCCCGATTTATCCGGTGTGGTATTTAGTCCACGCGTCCCCGCCGTGTATAAGAGTGGAATAAAGATAACTGAGTTCTGAAGTTCGGTGTATAATAAGAGGTTATAAGATATAGATATATTGTGAATGTGTACAAGGCGGGATACGGTAACTAAAGTCCCGTGATCCCCTAACTAAACTAATTGGCTGTACCCTACGCTAGCACTGCTGCACTGAGATAACTGAATCACTGATTAATAGGTTATTGGTTATATTGCACGGTGGCCTTACTGCTACTCAATCGATGCCATTCCCCCCTCTGATTGGTTAATACCCTTGTTGGCGCCCCGTGGAGTATTCCCGTTCACTCCACCTGCTCTCCTTGGGTTAGGGGTTTGGCCCCTGACCCTCTATTGTGTGCTTCCTTCCCATTCTTATTGGGATGGCGCGAGTTGGTTAATTACCCAATCTCGTGGCTCCCAATATTGCTTATCGGCTAATAACTTTATGGGGTGTTGGCGGGATTGAATAAGCTAACACTCCCCCCCATGCTATCTTCCCGGTAAGAAGATAGCATCAACCAAAAAAGTGCGCTACAATCCCGCTGGATCCCGATCTAGTATCGGGTGTGGGGTGGAAATCTTTTCTCTCGGAGTCGGCTTTCCGGGCCGCTCCCTCTGGGTATGATAACGCTACCCTTTACGCCTGGCGTCTCATGTCGGGCCGATCGCGCTCACCTCTTCACGCGATTTTTGTTTCCCCAACACTTTCGCCCTATCTCACCTTCACTCTCACCCTAACTCTCTCATACCCCCGGACCTCCTCGTCCCTTACTCAGCCTCTCATTCTCCCCCCCCACACTAGGATTGCGTTCGCACTCTCTCCGCACTTCACTCTATCACTCTTATTCCGATTCTCAAGTCCACTTTGACCATTTTATCTCTCCTGACGAACCTCCCCCCCCTCTCGTGCCGCCGCACTCAAGAAGTGTGAAATTGTCAGTTGTCTCGTCCATAGTGCCATAGTCAATTGTCCCCCAGTCCCAGTAGCTAATTGAGAAAGGTTGCATGACTATAGTACTTACTCCAAACGTATGTATTTTACTGCTAATTACTACGTACGTACATACGAATTGCACTTATATAGTTATTTGCATTAATTAAATCTATACTTAATAGTTCGTACGTTACATGCGGCGCCTTCCAGGCGCACCACGTCCCAGTCTCAGTCTCATTCCCTTGCCTCCGGGAACTTATTTGTACCTCCTCACGTCCTCCTCCCTGGCCCGTTTCTTGGTTATCACCGCTCCTCTGGCATCATCCGCTTTCTGCTTCCGGACCTTTGCTGCCACTTCCTTGCTGATCCCGGTCGTCGGCTCCTTGGGCGCTGGTGTTATTAAAGCCCGATACCGCTTCGCCGGTGGCCCCTCAGAATGGCCTGGTTGTTTCCCTCGTGTGGCGTCCCATAGGATCATCTTCATTGCCTTTGGTACGTGTTCCGCCAAGAAATCCCTAAATTCCCTCTGGTTCTCTGGTGTCCACCTGTCCAGGTACCGTTGCGTGTTCATAACTCCGGCGAACGATGCCGCCGTAGCTACCTCTTGATAGGTAAACGGTAACCTTCGCTTTATGATTTCCATGTGGGTCTCCTGGTTTATGAGGAAGAAACCCCACTTGAACTCTTGGGCCTTCATGCGCTGGCACGTCATGGCCCCCACGTCGGCCCACTCCTCGAACCTCGTGAACTTCTCCTCGTCGCTCATCCAGTCGCACTCGCGTCCGTAGTGCCCCCGAAAGTGGCACTTTGGACATCGGTAATGCAACCGTGGACACGCCCCCATCCTGTGACTTGGTTCTCTACAATAGAGACAAAAGGTTCCCCGTTGGAACCGGTATAGGCAGCTGCTTTCCCGATGGGTCTGTCTCCCACAGTAGTCGCAGCCGAGTACCAATGTCTCGCGTCCCACCTCGTCCTTCGTCCCAAGCGATCTCCGCGGTCTATGGAGTCGTTGGTAGGCAAACTTCTCCACGTTGCTCTCCCTGTTTACGTCGATCTCTCCGCCCCTCTCGGGCATCGTCTCCCCGAATACTATCCGTGGTGCCGTCCCCGGTTGCTCGCCCAACCTGATGGTGCTCTCCGCGAAATCCATCGCCGGCCCCTCGTGCACCCAGGTCCGCTTGCCGGATCTGTTCCAGAAGGCCCTCGCCCCACTGGCCGTCACCACCCTTCCGCCAACCCAGTCCGTGTCCGAGTGGCCTATCCTCTCGATGGGCGGTATCTCTCCGAACTCGTCGTCGTCGTCCTCCTCTTCTGGTAGTGTCTCCAATCCCGGTATCCCGGTGGATCCACTATGTCCCTTCCCGCCTTGGCTCTCGCCCGTAGCTCTCCATCCCTCTAGCTCCCTTAACTTCCTTGGCGGTTGGTCGCCCTCGGCGCCCGCTGGTATGGGCGTCGTTTGCAACCCCGACGTCGACTGTTTCGGCGATCCCACCGTCCATCCCAATTCTCGCCCTAGAGACTCCCCCGAACTCCCCGACGAAGTCCAATGAAGTTCGTCTAGGCCCGCCTGTTCCTCGAAGCCGTAACTCTGTGCCCTGGCCTCCTCTTCCCTCTCCTCTGCTTCTATCCTCTCCCGTCTACCGACTTCTTCCAGTCGCTTTGCTTCCCGTCTATCCATCTCTAGCTGCTCCCATCTCTGATACGGTGTGTCCGTCTCCCCATCTACCAGATGTCGGCTGTTGTAGTACACCGACTCGCCCTTCAGCCCCGGGTGGTCTACCAGACCGTCAAAGGCCGTCTTAAAGGCTCTCCTGTAGCTTAGGGGTGATCCCGATAACAGAAATGCCCCCGGTTCTCTTTCGATAACTATGGTCATGAATAAGTTAAGTAAACTTATCATCATCCAGTCCTCCTGCAGGATATATCGCTTCTGATATACCTTTATCGCTCCTCTGCGAAACTGATTTACCTCCTGCTTTCCCGGTCTCGCTCTCCACTTCAGCGAGTTCGCTAGTTCTGCTCCGTATTCTTCCCTAAACTTCCCCCAATCCATTGGTTTGTGGCATACGAGCCACAATAATTGGCCCATCGCCACCGCCCCGCATTGGCCTGAGTTCTCGACCACCCCCAATCCATCCGGTGCCGTCATAGCCATAAAGACTTTCTGCATATCCAGGAGGTTGGTGGCGTCCGGACCGATGATCCTCTCCGCGTCCTCGCGAATCGCCGATCCCACTTTCGTCGTCGACTTCTCTCTTACTAAGACCTGTACCGCTTTCGGCAGTCGGTCTAATTTCGGCCCGTCCTTCTTCCCATACGTCCCTAGGTCGAATAAGAAGATGTCCCCATTTGGCGCTGCCAAATGCAAGAGTATGGTCCTGGCCGACCCTGCCGTTCCTCGTCTCGAACCCGCTTCGTCTTCCACGGTTCCCTCGTCATCTAGGATCATATATCCTCCTCTGTTGACGGACTCTATGAATCTTTTCCAGTCCTTCCTCGGCGATTCCCTCGGATACTTCGGAATCCCGAACTTCGTCTCGTCTCCTTTCACCACGTAGTGGAAGTGTTGGAAGATCGCGTTATCCAGCGACGGCGTCCCGTAGGTCCCGACCAACCGCTGTTCGTGCGCCTCCCGGAAGTGATCCTGCAGCGCTCGTGCCGCGTGACCCCTTTCCAACCTCTCGTAGTATCCTCTCGTCTTCTCCTCCGGGTGTCTTTCGGTGAAATCCACCAATATTTCTTTTCCTCCTGACTCCGCCTTTCTCTTCCTGATCAGCTTACTCGCCATTCCGAACACTACACTCGCTCACCTGCAGGGTGGTGCCTTACCAAGGCGCAATACAGATGAGTGATGTATTGAGATGTTTCCTACAGTTCGATAATGGCCTACTTTTCTACTTAACTGCGCCTTTCAAGCTTAATTTAATCTAATTAATTTCGGAGCTAGTAAATCAGCCTAATTTACGATTTCCGTCCGTTACTTTTATTATGTTCTAGAACGACTTTCCTTGTGTTACCACTATTTTCCGATTTTAGCCCTATTCTATTTATTTATTTATTTTGCTTTGATTCTACTGTCCTACTACTTACTACTGCCTATGGATTTATTCTATTCTCTGATCCATATTCTGGCCTACTCTGTGGGCCTATGCAGCACAGCAGTATGCGTCGTGTGGCCACACGATTTATCCAGCTGTACTCATATGCCCCCCTCTCGCTACTAACTCTACTTACTGCTAACTAATATCTATATCCTATTTTACCCCTTTTACCTCTTACTCTCTCTCTCTAACTAATGGTACTACGTACCCTCTAACTCTAACTCTAACTAGGTACTACGTACCTACTAACTCTAACTCTATCGGTACTACCTACCCTCTAACTCTAACTCTAACTAGGCATTACGTACCCTCTAACTCTAACTCTAACTAGGTACTACGTACCTACTAACTCTAACTCTATCGGTACTACCTACCCTCTAACTCTAACTCTAACTAGGCATTACGTACCCTCTAACTCTAACTCTAACTAGGTACTACGTACCTACTAACTCTAACTCTATCGGTACTACCTACCCTCTAACTCTAACTCTAACTAGGCATTACGTACCCTCTAACTCTAACTCTAACTAGGTACTACGTACCTACTAGCTCTCTAACTATCGGTACTACGTACCCTCTAACTCTAACTAACTATTGGTACTACGTACCCTCTAACTCTAACTCTAGGTACTACGTACCTACTAATTAACTAACTCTAGGTACTACGTACCTACTAACTCTCTAACTCTAGGTACTACGTACCTACTAACTAACTAACTCTAGGTACTACGTACCTACTAACTAACTAACTCTAGGTACTACGTACCTACTAACTAACTAACTCTAGGTACTACGTGCCTACTGACTCTCTAACTATTATTTTTATTTTATTTTATTTTTATTTGTGTGGGAAGGGCGTCTCGCCCTCAATCCCACCCCCCTCAGTCCAAAACTTGGACGACTAAACTTCACACTAACTCTAATTTAAGGTGCCCCTTCTAGAAGACAGCATTTACCTACTGCTCTCCTGTAGGTTTTTCTGTCTTTCGCACCTATCTTTCCACCTATCCGCACTTCTACCGAACGGACTCTTCCGTCCTCGTCTGAGTAGGTGCCTACAACTCTCGCCAACCGCCATTGGTTGTTGATGATAGTATCATCCGTGACGATTACGAGATCTCCCTCTCTCAACTCCCTGTTTGGCTTCCTCCACTTGCTTCGCTTATGGAGTGTGGGTAGGTATTCTTCTACCCACCTCCTCCAATACTCTGCGCTAATCGCTTTAGCTACTTTCCAACTTTGGCGGGAGTGTATATCATCTGGGTCTACACCCCGCATATCTATGGTCGCTGGCCTTTCCATCAGGAAATGGCTAGGCGTCAACACGTCTAATGACTCAGGGTCATCATTCTCCGGGTATAGCGGTCTGCTATTAATGATCCCCTCGCACTTTGCAAGTACTGTCCGTAAGACGTCTTCAGTGACCATGTGGGTGTTCATCAGCTTTGTCATTAGACGTTTCGAACTGCCCACCAGTCTTTCGACGCATCCAAGTGTATGTGGTGCATACGGCGTCCGTCTCTCCCACTTCACTTGTCGTCTTCTCATGGCCGCCCTGACTTCTTCTCCCTCCAAGATGTCTAAGGCCTCTGCCATCTCACTCTCTGCGCCCACAAAGTTGGTGCCGTTGTCGCTGTATATCACTGCGATCGTCCCACCTTTGCGGTCCCTAAACCTTTCTAAGGCGTTAATGAATGCTGATGCGGTTGCATCTTGGGCGAGTTCTATCCCTACCGCCCGCGTATTGTTGCATACGAAGATAATACCGTAGCGTTTCTCCGTGTGTCGCATCACCTTGATCTTTATCGGCCCGAACATGTCCACACCGCAATGCGTAAATGGCGGGTCGTGCTGTCTTACCCTACTCGCCGGTAGTGGCGCCATCTCCTGTACGGCTCGCTCCTTCTTCGCTCGTCGGCAGGTCTGACACTGCCCAACTACCGCTTTAACCTTCTTCCTTAATTGTTTGACCCAATAGGTCCTCCTTATCTCTGTGAGGGTTCGGTTGGTGCCCCCATGCAGTATCGATTTGTGGGAGTCCCATATGATCTGGTGGACTATAGGCGATCCTGTTGGAATGATGATGGGTTTCGGTGGCACGACTATACTGTTGTTATATCCCACCCTAGAATTCATTACTAGAATCCCTTCCTCGTTGAGTTGTGGCGACAGCGTGATCAACTCGCTATCCCGTCGGAGATGTTGTTGGTTACCGACACGTTCCACCTCGTCGCCGTAGTTCTTGCGTTGTTCATAGCGGATCACTGCCTTGGCCGCTCCTTCCAGATCTATGGTTGTCCTGGTCTTCTTGTCCTTGCCGACTCCCGCAAGGAAATTCCCAAAGGCTCTCCAGTACGCCACTAGTTTCTTGGTCTTATACCAACTAGAACTGTAGCTGAGGAGTTTATCCGTCGGGTTATCGCACAGATCCCTTCCTGGTTGCACGTCCCTGATCTCCCTCACCATCTGGGAGTATATCTCTTCTCCCTCTGAATCTCCTTCTTCTCCTTCTGATACTACTTCCGAGCCCGGGTCCACCTTCCTCATCGGCGGCCAGGCCTCCCTATCGCTCAGAAATTGTGGCCCGTGTTGCCACAATACTTCTTTCTTTAAGAAAGTGTGGCGTTCCACGCCCCTCGACAGCAAGTCCGCTGGGTTCTCGTCTGTTGGGCAGTAGTGCCACCTTTCCAGTTCTGTGCTCGCCCTTATTTCGTCCACTCTATTCGCGACGAATATCGGGTACCTCGTCTTTTCGTTGTGTAGCCAACCAAGCACTACCATGGAGTCCGTCCAGTAGTGTGTCTCCACTATGTTGGGAATTGTATCCACTAGGTAGGCTGTGGCTCTAACTCCTAGTCTCGCGGCTGTCAATTCTAACTTGGGAACAGATGCTGAATCTGGCGGCGTTGACTTAGCTTTGCTAAAGGCTAGTCTGGGCTTGTGAGGCCCCTCTCGTTGTACTAAATAGAGTGCCGCTCCGTATGCCTCTAACGACGCGTCGGAGAACATATGTAGGTCCAGATTCGTCATGTTCCCGTCCGGGAAATACACTCGCGGCATGTTGTATGTTCCCATCCTCTCCAAGTCTCCTGTCCATTTGCTCCACTGTTTCTTAATGTCTTCTGGTACCTCTACGTCCCACACATCCTTCAACTTATATACTCTCTTGAGTATCTGTTTCCCCGTGACTAGTAATGGGGATGCTAGGCCTAGGGGATCGTATATCCTTGCTATATACGATACGTATCCCCTCTTCGTATGGGTGTCTGCGCCCTCCTGGCTCAGCTGATACTTCAGTTCGTCTGTTTTTCTATCCCACACGATTCCCAGCGCCTTCTGCTGGGATTCCGCTCTCTTAATCGCCATGTCCTGTCCTTTGGCTGTTGTAGGGTTGTCCATGGTCGATTCTGGTTTCTTGTCTTCTATTTCCCTGATAAATTCTTCTGAACTGGATTGGAATTTGGTCAGGTTGAAGCCGGATCCTTTCAGGATGTCGCGAACCTCGCGCCCTGTTTCCAGTATCTCCTCAACCGTATTTCCAGACTCCATGCCGTCGTCTACGTAGAAACCGCGTCTGATCATATCGACGGCCCTACTGCTATATCTATCCTCCTTCCCCTTTACCGTGTCTCTCACTGCCATAGTCGTCGTAAATGAGGACGACTTGGCCCCCATGTTTTGTACTACCATCTTATATGCCGGTATTATAGGCGGTTCTTCTTCGCCGTTATACCATAAGAAGCGTTGACTATCGCTATCTTCCTCTGTTACTCGGACTTGGTTGAACATGCCTTCTATGTCACACGTGAAGGCGTGTTTCCCATTCCTAAATCTAAGTAGTACTTCTATGCCCGAATTGTATATGTTTGGGCCCTCTAGTAGGTAATCGTTTAAGCACTTTCCGTCGGTCTTTGCCGATGCATCGACTACCATCCTAAGTTTACCTTTCTTTGGGTCTAAGGCTACGTGGAGTGGCAGGTAGTATGTCCTGTCCGTGTTCGGTTCGTCGACCGGTAACTCCACGGCCCATCCTTTCTCGACGTACTTCTTTATGGTTTTGTGAATGTACTCGTTCTTCTCGGGGCTCCGTTGTAGTGTTTGTTTCAGCTTGCGGAGTCTCGTGAGTACCATCCCTCTATTATCGGGTAGCGGTATCTTCGGTAGTTTCCACACCATTCCTATTGTATACCGCCCCTCATCACACGTCATCGTTTCCTCCACACTTTGTAAAGCCTGCTTGTCTTCTACCGAGGTCCCGACTCCGGTCTCTTTCAGTCCCTCGCAGTCCTGCCTGAGCAGTCTTTTAAGCTGCTCCTCTGCTCCCTCGTCACCCATTTCCTGCATTGTTCCCGCGAACATGCATCCTGATGTCTCCGACATCCTGAATGGTATCTTGCTCTTAATTGGACCACTCAGCGTCCACCCGAATGGCGTTAATATGGCCACCGGGTCGCTCTGCTTGTCTTCGCCGAAGACCGTTTGCATTCTCTCGTGGGCCGTTGGGCAGTCCATGCCTACTATGATGGATACCTTCCTAACGTCCACGTTTGGGATTGAGAAGTCAATGTTATCCAGGAATTTGTATTGCTCGACCTCGATGTTGGTTGGCCGCCTGGCATTGATGTTAATTGACTCTATTACTTGGATGGGGTCGATGGTTGCCCCATAGTCGCATCCTGGTGCCACTGCTGCAATTGCGCACCGTCCTGTCTTCATCTCTAGGATCTCATCTTTACTAGAGATGGTTGTCACCGCCATCCTGCTTGGCCTCGTTCTCAACCCTATTTCTTCGGCTACCCATTCCTCAACTAATGTGAAGGCAGCTCCACTATCAACCAGCATTAGTGTTGTTACTGATCGATTGCCTTCCCCGATCACTCGTACTGGTACTACTCCAAGTAGCACTGTTCCTCTCTTATTCGCCCCTACCGTGCTCGTTGCCATCGTCTGGCCTCTCCTTTGGCCAAACTTGACCGGTTTCTCTTGGCATTCCCTGGCCTTGTGTCCACTCTTCACACATCGCGAGCAGATTTTATTGCTCGACGCGTAATCTATCTGGTCTTGCCTCGGTAGCGCCTGCCAGTACCTGCAGTTCATGGTTTTATGAAGCGCATTTGCGTGTAACTGGCATTTGCTCTTTGGGTCGTAGCCCTCTTTATATAATGCATTGCGTATCGCAGTTATATTCGTACCAAAGTCCCTACTATTCTTATTGACTGGGTTTGACCTACTGGACGTACTGGGGTTATGTTTTTTCATGTTGTTGTTGTTCCCCTGTCCGTCCCTTGATGTTGTCTTATCTTCGCTTGTCTTTGGACTTGCAGTCCCCTGCGTCGCTGCATATGGCAATGATTGCCTGAGTCTCGGTAACGCGTTCGATGTATTGTGCTCTGGTTTGGGCCTGTAATGATCTGTCTTTGGTCCCTTTCCCAGGCTATCTTCACTATAAACTGGGTCCGTTATTAGTTCAGCCTCGTAATTTAAGAAGTTTGACATTTCTTCTAAACCTGGTTCCGCACCCTTCTTATCTCTGGTGGAGAAAGCGATCTTCCTCCATTTGTTGCGCAGCCAGCTCGGTAGTGCCTGCGCTATCGTGGTGATGTTATTGGACGCGTTGAGCTCGTATGGCGCGTCTAGCGTCTTCAGCACGATCAGTGCCTTCTCGACTTTGTTAGCAAACGTCTTAATGCTAACGGGATTATCCTGTAGGCCACCCGATGTTATGCCTCTTAGCGTTTGCCTGATGATCTTGGCCGGGTGCCCGTATTCCCTATCCAGTGCCCGCCATGCTGTCGTGAAGCCGCCCTCTATTCCTTGGTATTGCCTCACGATATCGTATGCTGGGCCTCCCGTGTACACTTGTAGATACTTTAGGCACTCCGCCTGCGTCAAGTTTTTTGTTAGTATTTCGTTACTATACATTCGCCGAAACTGTAAGTATTCTTCCGGCCTACTCCCATCGAATTTGAACGGTTCCACGGGTGGTAATTCGATCCTCGTTTTCAACGCATCGATCAACGTGGCCATCCCCATTGCCTGCGCTTCTAATGGATTCGACGGGTGCTGTATAGTTTCCCTTGTCTGGTGCGGTTCGTCCGTCCTATTTCTTGATCTTCTCTGACTCGGATATGTCATCGGGGGTAGCGGCCCCCTCCATATGTCTGTATCACACGACCTGTTTTCATCTAGGGGTCTCGTTGTTCTTGTTCCTGTCGGGGTATATTGTTGATATTGTGATGGGGGAATGTCACCCTGTCCCCCCCCCCCACCGGTATGTCTGGTACTGGGGTTGATGTTAATATGTTGGGGCCCATACACCTATCCGCAATAATTCCCCCCTCCCCTGGGTATATGTTATGTCCCTGCATGCTGTAGTCATACTGCTGTGCTGGTACCGGTATAGGCCTATCAGCTTCTGGCCTACTCGCCGGTATGTATTCCGCGACTTCCGGGTTTAATCCCGTTGTCCGCGCTATCCTATCGCCTACATTGCCTCTCTCAGTATGGCCTACGGTATGTGCAGTAAGACCTACAGTATGCCCTACAGTCTGCATGTGTTGTTCGGGATCGAAGTTTATTCTTCTCGAATAATCCTCCCCGCGGCTACCGTATTCTCGATCGGTAGGTATATTCCGTCGGAAAGTTTCTCTTCGACCCCCCTCTCCACTGTTTTCATCTTCGTACCGGTACATCGCGTACCCCTCTCTCGGCGTGTAATGCGTCTCACCGGATCGCATCCCTCCGGGGCGACGGCAATCTCCCGGAGTCCGACCCCATTGACTCTCCGTTCTCATCTCGACTACCGACGGCTCGCTGTCCGTCCTCGCTCTTCTATCGTTTGCGGCGATACTTCTACTACTGTCCTCCTCTCTTCTCCTATCAGTGGAATATTCCCGCTCACGAGATCTCTCGTCGACCTCCCGGTTAAACCCCACTGTTCTTCTTTCCTCCTCTGATCGGGCTCGACGCTCCGTCTGCCCTCCCGCGACGTCAACCTGTCCTTTTCTGCTCGATCGCACGTCGCCGGGGATACTCGCAGTCCCCCTATTACTCTCCGTCGCCGGTTGTTGCGGTTTACCTTGTTCGGCCCTCGCATTGTCCGCTGACGGCTGTGGGACACTCTCTGCCCCCCCCCTCTCGCCGCTAACTTTCTGTTGTGGGGTGCTCGTAGCCCCCCCCCACTCGCTACATCTAACTTCGCTACCTCTCTCCCCACTATTATATACCCCTCTAGTCGACACATCAACCCTACCACGGTCGGGTCTGTTCACCCCCGCCTCTCCCTCTGCTATTGCGTGGCCTTCCAGGCCCTCTGCTCCCTGCCTACCAACTACGCGGCCTACCAGGCCCTCTGCTCCCTGTCTACTAACTACGTGGCCTACCAGGCCCTCTGCTCCCTGGTTACGTAGGCCCGACGTGTCTACACTAATAGCACCCATATTGGAAACGGAATTAATTTGCTCATTTGAAACAAAATCATTTGTATTATTCTGCGCGACTACGTTATCTGAATTATTTTGTAAATTCGGGCTAAGATCATTATTTGAATTATTCGAATTATTCTGTGTAATTGCGTTATTTAAGTTATTTTGTAGGTCCGAATTCGAGTTATTATTTTGATTATTTGAATTATTTTGCGTAACTACATCAATATTAGGATTATTTTCTACATTAACACTGGGATTGTTCTGATTTAAATTTAAATTACTACCACCAGGCAAAGTATTTCCTGTAATAAAGGTTTGATTAGCGTTATCCCATACGGTACTATTAATATCAACAACGTCTACTGTACCATTATTATTATTATTACCCCCCCCGCTCGTACGGTCGCACCAGTCTTGAGTCTGTCGTGCGGTCCCTGTCAGTGGAGTATTAACAAATACGTCTACGGCCCTCGGCTCCTCAAAAATACTCGAACCGGCCCCTCTTTCAGACGGCGGTCCCACTTGCACGTATTCCAACTCGTGCGTCCCTCTAATTATATTTTTCGCATACTCACTCTGCCGTTCCTTTAATTCCCTATGCTCCCTTTCACCCTTTGCCACTATCCCCTCACGCTCCTGGGTGTCCTTGATGGCCGAGTCTGCGGCACTCTTAATACTCTCCCTTCGTCTCGCCCCACGCTCTTTACGTTCCTCTTCCTTCCTCGCCTCACGCTCCTTGCGTTCCTTTTCCTTCCTCGCCTCACGTTCCTTGCGTTCCTTTTCCATTCTCGCCTCACGCTCCTCGCGTTCCTTTTCCTCTCTCGCTTCACGCTCCTCGCGTTCCTTTTCCTCTCTCGCTTCACGCTCCCTACACTCCCTTTCCTCTATCTCATCATACTCCCTTAGGCTTTTCAAAGCCCTTTCGGCCCTTTCTCCGGTTTCTCTAAGCAATACCGTTTCCCTCTCTAACCGCACTCTTCCCTCCTCTAGCCGTTCCTTCATTTCTCTCTGACCTTGCTCTGCCATGCTGAGACGGTATGTGGCTCCTATTTTTCTCACCGCTCTTTCTTTCGCGGAGGATGTAGCAGACTTATCGGTTACGACGGACTTCCCCCGCCTTCCCGACCTACTAGCTTTCTCCCCCTTTTCGGAGCTTTCTCCGACCGACGAGGCCGAATCCTCGGTGTTAGCCTCGGATTCGCCCTCCTCAGGTCCCTTCCAACCCACTGGTTTCACTCCCCGGGCATCGACCAAGTATGGCCCTATGTACACTGGCGCTACGCTAGGTCCCATACTCCCACACTCCCATAGTTCAAACAGTTCGCCGGCTATCCTTTTTGCTCTCTCCCCGGCCAGTTTTCTCTGCTCAAAACGTATTAGGTAATTTAAGTGTTTATCCGACTCACCTAGTCGCTTTCTCAGTCTCACCTCGTCTACCTTCGCCCCTTCCTTCTTGGCGTCGTTTATCAACTTCCGGGTCGCGTTGTAGGCCCGTCGAAGTCGCTCAGAAACCCCGACGTCCTCGTCGCCGACCTCTCCTCTGTCCCTCCGGGTTCGACGTCGTACCGGCGGCTCCACCGTCGCCGTTCCGGTGGGCCGTCCGTCGCCCTCGGCCTGTAGCTGGCCGGCGACATCGGTACCGATCTCTCCTCCGTCTCTTCGCGTCCGGCGTCGCACCGTCGGCCCCACCGTCGCCGTTTCGGTGGGCCGCCCGTCGCCCTCGGCCGGTAGCTGGCCGGCGACATCGGCGCGCCGTTCTCCCTCTCGTGTCGACTCGTCTCCATCTCCCTCCATCTCGCTCTCTTTCTCTCTTGGTTCGACTTCGGGTTCCAGGCCCTCCTCGTCCTGGACTTCCGGT
Organism: Nemertoderma westbladi; assembly: GCA_032718475.1. Lineage (NCBI taxonomy): Eukaryota > Metazoa > Xenacoelomorpha > Nemertodermatida > Nemertodermatidae > Nemertoderma > Nemertoderma westbladi. Next base: position 20,146 of record JAUCBJ010001482.1, on the reverse strand, counting down.
TCGCCCGTTATCGATGGCTCCGGCGTCGTGGGCCTGTATCGCTTAGTCGCGGCCTCGCGGATCGTTTGATCTTCGTCCGGGGTCCGCGTCGGTGTCTCGCCCGATTCACTCATCTCGTCTGCTCGGTTGATGGCTCGGCTAGCTAGGGTGGAGTTCTTTGAGTTTAACTAGGGCGGCAGCTCGGTTTTAGTTACTGTGACGGGATCCAGGAGGGATCCCGATTTATCCGGTGTGGTATTTAGTCCACGCGTCCCCGCCGTGTATAAGAGTGGAATAAAGATAACTGAGTTCTGAAGTTCGGTGTATAATAAGAGGTTATAAGATATAGATATATTGTGAATGTGTACAAGGCGGGATACGGTAACTAAAGTCCCGTGATCCCCTAACTAAACTAATTGGCTGTACCCTACGCTAGCACTGCTGCACTGAGATAACTGAATCACTGATTAATAGGTTATTGGTTATATTGCACGGTGGCCTTACTGCTACTCAATCGATGCCATTCCCCCCTCTGATTGGTTAATACCCTTGTTGGCGCCCCGTGGAGTATTCCCGTTCACTCCACCTGCTCTCCTTGGGTTAGGGGTTTGGCCCCTGACCCTCTATTGTGTGCTTCCTTCCCATTCTTATTGGGATGGCGCGAGTTGGTTAATTACCCAATCTCGTGGCTCCCAATATTGCTTATCGGCTAATAACTTTATGGGGTGTTGGCGGGATTGAATAAGCTAACAAGCTCAATCCAGACAGTCCGTCTCCTTGGCCATCCATTTGGTTGCTCTGACTGAATGTCGGCTCCCTTTCTTTATTATTATTGACAGATTGAAAAATATAAAAATATACAGTACTGAAATAAAATCACGACATTTTACAAATAAGGAGGATATTCACTAAAACATGTAGGATAAAGTCCAGGTTTGTCGGGGCACACCGGGCAGATATAACGAGATTTTTTCACTATATGTTTGCTACTACAGACACGACAACGTTTCTGTGGCCATTGGGTTTTCCCAATTTGTTCTTGTTTTACGAGTTTGTGTATTGGAGTCGTTGATGGGGTGGGAGGTACCGGCTGACGTATTGGTTTATGTGGGCTCGCCTGTACCTGGGAAAGGTGGTCAACGACTTTTAGATTATATTCATAAAACGTCATCCGTTTTGGTTTACCATCTTTACCACCGTGTGGTTTTTTATCACCACGATATCTTATAAAACTGATTAGGACCAGACGCTGTATGTAGTGAATGCCTACAGTAGTTTGACAAACCATGAATAGGATTTACGTACAGCGCTGCATGAAGATATATAAGGTTTATTCGTTCATTTCTACTGGATACAATTATATCCATTAGTTTATCAGTGATAAAAAAATCGACATAATCCTTTACCTAAAATTCCGTTGTATCTATATACCTTTCCAACCAGTATCCGAGGTTTTAAAATCGCGAACTGGAACCCACGAGTGGTTCTCTTCCCCAACAAAGGCCCACGTATTCTGCAGTACTGACATGAATTCTTCAAATCCTTCGTCTTCTGAGTCTGAGTCATTATCGGTTTCCCAGTCATCCTCATCATCCAAAGTCGAAGTTTCACTGCACTCATATGAATCGGATTCATCATCTGGATCATATCCATATCTCCTCCTCTGGGTCCGTAGTCTTTGGGGGTATTTCGATGCCATTCCCCCATAAAAATGCCCCATTTATTAGTTTCTACCTAATAAATTTATGTACTACTGGTGGACCGGCAACCGGTAGTGTACAATAAGTAATTAAAATAAACAATAACACTGTTTCTGGTTTGAAAATCCCGCCAATCTTGGTAGGCTGCAATTGGATATGACCAAGAACAGTGCGGCAAACCTATAGTATGCCCCTACTACTGTCCTAGTGCAATCTGTTAGCCGCAATACTCAGTAAGATACAATGGACTAGATCTAGGCCCTAGGACACTACCAGGTGGACTAGATCTAGTCCCCCAACCGGAAAGGGTTAATCTTACCCGGAGCTGAGTCGGGCCTTGCAGTTGTAATAGAGAAGAGAGGCTTGGGGGTGAAACAGACTGCTGTGAGGGGGGGGGGGGGGAAATAAGAAAACCAGCAGGAAAACAAGGAAAAACAGAAAGGGGAAAAGAGGGAAAAGGGAAGAAAAAAGAAAAAAAGAAAAAAATGTGAAAACATTAGACATATTGCTGAAATGATTTATTTTATAAGTAGATAAAAAAAAGTATGGTTTTCATTTTTAAATAGGACATTATTTTAACTACTTCCATTGAAACCCCAGTCAAAAATGTTCATGCGTATCGCATGTGGGTCACGCATCTAATTCGCATGCGAATCGCATGGGAAAGTGTCGGGACCTTTAGAAGCGATACGCATGCGGATATCATGCGAAGTAGCCATGCGTATCGCACGTGTCTAGCATGCGATTCTCTTCAGTGTAGAATAAACCAATGGCCATATATGACCAAATAAATTAACCCTATCTGGTCCGGTCTATTTTTCTACTCAATTGGCCCAGGGGGGATCGGCAGAGGGGGGTCATTTTAGACATTTGTTTATATCTTGGCTCAAAAATTATAATTTCAATGGTTTAAAGGTTTTCGAGGTCGCTGTTTACGATAAAACTTGTTAAAAAAATATTCTGGCAATGCAACCATCATTTTTAGTGCCATCTGGTGCTCCAGAATGAAAAGTACAAAGTAGCAAAAATTTCAAACTGTTAAATTTTGCCTTTGGTTTGATAAGTCTAAAGCTATACTGGTTTTCAAGGTCGCTGATCATGATACAACTCGTTAAAATCATTCGTGGGAATATGAATGCAACTATGATCGTCGGTGCTTGTCTGCTCTGGGACGAAAAATACAAGTAGCATAAAATTTCAAACGACAAAAATCGAATTTGGTCGGATAATATGATATTGAGTGGCATATATGTGATCTACAGTAGCATCCTAAAAAACACCTTGTCATAAAATCAGGTTAATATTTGGTAATGATTTTGGAATATCAAATTTGTGCTACTTGTATTTTTCGTGCTGCACATTGACACATATCCAAAAATGCCGTAATTAACAAGGTACGATATTTTTTAGTGTCATATTCGTGATCATGGATCAGCATCCCGAAAAACTCAAGGTGAAAATCAATTTGATTTCGTGGTGATATTTAATTATCATATTTGCATAGTATTCCAGTAATCATACTGCCTTCTGTATTCTGTACTGCCCTATCATCTAGCTGTCTAGGCCTAATGCTTGGTTTGCTCTTCTGATAATATACATACACTATACTTGAACTCATGTCACCCCATCGTTAATGCGCAGCCCCACATATACATTCGTCATGGCGCAGCGTTTCTGAACACGCGGATAATCCGGACCCACCGACGCCCATTTAACTACCGCACCCGACATGGCAACGGACCCACGCAACCCCCACATCTTCGTCCTGCGCAGCTCCCCACCCGCATTCGACATCAAATCCGAAAGGACAACTTGGGAACTATGGAAAGATGAATGGGACGCCTTCCTCGCCACCTCGGGTCTTCTCAACCTGTACGTGTCTGACCCGGCTACACCTCCAGTCGCCGTTGTAACCGAAGACCTCAACCAATCCACTCTACGTCTATGCCGCGCTGCCCTCACAACAGCGTTCTCTCGCGCGACTAACGCCGTCGTCAAGGGGCTCGCCCTTACCGCAGCGGAAAACGCGAACTCGGAGACCGTGATTAACCGGTTGGGTCAGCACATGGACGGCGGAACCAACAAACGCGTTTACCGTCAACAGCTGGCCCGACGCCACTGTCTTCCGGAAGAGAGTCCGGAATCGTTCCTCGTTGCTCTACGCGATATAGCTACCAAGTGCGACTTCGCCCCCCTCGCAACCAAGGAAGCCCACACGGAGGACCGCCTCCTGGACCAATTCACGTCCGGATTCGTCGATAAGGAGGTTACCGAGCAACTTCTTCGGCTTCCTAACGATTCCACCCTTGGCGACGCACTCCGACTAGCACAAGCCGTCTGGGCAACCCGCAAAGATGCGGCATCCCTTGCCCACCCCTCGCCCATTCCTTCTGCAGTCGCCAGTCGCATCGGAGCGACACCGCGACGCACGCAGCCACCGCCCAAGGAACGGTCGAACTCGAAGTGCCCGCAATGTGGATATCCCCCTCACCTGGCAGGCAAACGTTGCCCGGGTGCTGCGGCGCACTGCCGGCACTGCAACCTGGTCGGCCACTACGACCGCATGTGCCGCAACCGCCCCACTCACAACCCAAAGACAAACTCAACCGATTGGGTACCAGACAATGCCCGGAATGCCCCAGAGTCCGCCAGTCACGCCCAAATATGGTCGAGAATCCTGGAGGGACTCGACTTTGGAGCCATCCCAGCCGTCTCCGCGACCGAGAGACTCGAATCCCTAGAGACAGTGACCATCGGATTCCAGGTCACCAAGAACCCCTCACACGGAATCCCCGAACTCCAATTCCTGCCTGATTCTGGAGCTAATGTGTCTACTATCCCATGGCGAACCTTCAGGGCGTTCGGTGGTCGCCTCGAGAACCTCCGCCACCCCGACGGCGAACCAATGATGAACCACCGAGACTCCGATACCCCCCGCCTTGCCAATGGGAGCCACGATGGGTGGTCGCTTAAAGGCATATTTAACGCCACACTTCGATGCGCCACCCTCGGAACTGTCTGCACTACAGACCTGTGGGTTCTCGATGGACTCCAACAGCCTCTCCTCTCTCTCTCCTCCCCCGCCCACTCTCAGGGCAGTGTCGCATAATGACCGGCGGGGAAATAACAATCAAACTCATCCCTGGCGCCCGACCTAACCAATGCTACACTAATCGAACCATCCCCGTCAACATGGAGGCGGCATTCAACCAGGAACTCGACACCCAGATCGCTATGGGTATACTGGAACCCGCCGGAGACGAGAATAACCCGGGCGAGTGGCTCAGCCCAATGGTCGTTACACGCAAAAAGAGCGACCCCAACAAAGTTCGCATAACGGTCGATCTGCGCGAACTTAATAAAGCTATGGTTCACCCGAGCTACTTCTCCGACTCCCCATTCCACGTCGTTTCCAAAATCCCAACCTCGGCCCGGTACTTTACTTTACTTAGGGCTTCCACCAGGTGGGTCTTGGCCATGCCAGCCGCCGCCTCACTACCTTCACCACCCCACGTGGCCGTTTCCGCTACCGGCGGATGCCCATGGGGTGGCACGGAAGCTCGGATGTGTTCAACGCGAGGATGGCCCGAGCACTCCATGGGATTCCCGACATCGGACGGATCGTGGAGGATGTCATCATCCACACGGAGACAGCCGAACAACACCCGGAAGCAGTCGCTCGCGTTCTAGCCGCCTGCGACGCCGCCAACATATCTATAAACACGGACAAGGTCCAATACTGCCGCCCCGAAGTCCGCTTCGGAAGCTACCTTGTCAGTCACGGCAACTACCGGATCGACCCATCCCTCACTGACGACCTCCGTAACTTTCCGGTTCCAACCAACCGTCGCGAACTTCGGTCCTTCCTCGGCCTCGCACAACAGTTGGGAAACTCGACTCCGGAGATTTCCCTACTCGTCGAGCCACTGCGCAGCCTCAATACGGACCGCACCACCTGGGTTTGGCTGCCGCAACACTAGACCGCCTTCGAGTCCACCCGATCAGCGCTATCCAGCCCACTCTACCTCTCCGGCTTCCACCCCGACAGGAAAACCGAACTGCTGACAGACGCCTCTCGAGTCAATGGCCTTGGATTCCTCCTACGCCAATGGGACCCGACTCCAAACCGCTGGCTGACCATCCAGTGCGGCTCTCGGACCCTCGCCAAACACGAGGCTAACTGGTCCGGGATGGCCGAACTGGAGGCCCTCGGAGCGGCCTGGGCGGCACACAAGTGCCGCTACTTCCTGGATGGGCTAAACCACTTCGACCTCGTCACAGACTGTAGCCCCCTCATACCCATCCTGAATGATAGACGGCTCGACCAGGTCTCAAATGACCGTCTCTTAAAATTAAAAACGGCTCTATCGCGGTTTAACTTCACTGCCCGCCATCAGAAAGGATCCCGGCACCTCGTCGCCGACGCATTCTCCCGCTCGCCGCGAAATAAACCCACTCCGGACGACCTCGTCCTCGCGGCCGACAACAACAACGACCGCGAGTTCATCGTCTCGGCGGCTCTCGCTGAGACAGCGCAGACACTCGACACCCGCGACGCCCGACTCGACGAAATCCGAGCCGCCGGCGCCGTCGACCCGATCTACACGGCTATCCTCGCCACGATCCGGGACGGCTGGCCGACGTCACGTCATAACATTACCAACGACGACCTGCGACCCTACTTCCAGCACCGCACGGACCTCATGGTACACGACGGCGTCATCCTCCACGGGCCGCGGATCTACATCCCGAAGGAACTCCGCTCCAACACCCTCCGACTACTCCACGCCGCCCACCAGGGCCTCAACAAGACCCGTGAGCGCGCAAGTCGGTCGGTCTGGTGGCCGACCATTTCGAACGACATTGCGGTCGCCATCGATAGCTGCCAATCCTGTCAGTCGTCACTACCGTCCCAAGCACCGGAACCCCTCCAACGGCACCCCGAAGCCACTCGGCCGTTCCAAAGGGTCCACGCTGACCTATTCGTGGCGGACAGCACGAACTACATGGTTGCTACCGATGAATACACCGGTTGGCCCACTTTGTTCCGACTTGGTTCCGATACAACTTCGGCTGCCATCATCATGAACCTCCGACGTCTATTTCTAGCTACCGCCGCCCCCCAGGAGTTCCATCCCGACGGCGGCCCCAGTTCGGTTCAGAGGCGGTGAGGACCTTCCTCAAAAACTGGGGGGTCCACTTCGACCCATCGTCCCCATACCTCCCCCGCACCAACGGCCGTGCCGAAGCCGCCGTGAAAGCAATGAAACGAATCGTTCGAGGGACCAACCACGATGTCGACGGAATCGCGCAAGGTATACTCGCGTTTCGGAATACGCCGCGATACGGCGGGCGCTCGCCTGCAGAACTACTGTATGGGCGCAACATACGGGAAGCCCTGCCGGCACATTCCTCCTCATTCGACCCCAAATGGAGGAGGAGCTTCCAGCAACTGGACGAGGTCGCCGAAAAATCCAAACGCAGCCTACGTGCGGCCTACAACCTCCGCACTCGGCCCCTCCGTGTTATATCCATAGGGACACCCGTCCTCGTCCAGAATACCATCACCAAGCGTTGGACGGGCCAAGGCGTAGTCGTCGAAGCGCTCCCGAACCACGACTACATGGTCCGCCAGGAGAGTGGTAGCGTACTCCGACGCAACCGAGTCTTCCTCCGACCCCGCACCGCCTCGGAAGGAGGGGCCACCACACCGACTCCGAGTCCGCCCATCGCGCCCCTAAATGTACCGGAACCAGCTACTCCGCCCCCGGAAGTACCCCCGACCTGGGCCGAGATCGCTTCACCAACCCCCGAGACCCCGATCCAACCGCCGAAACCAGCCACTCGTTCCGGACGCACAGTCCGACCCCCTCAATACTATGGTTTCCCGAAATAATACACGTAGACAATTCATACCCAAACGCAACTCCATTTTACATGGCCCAATAATACGAATTATGTAACCGAAATTTAGTTCATGCCACAAACTCATTTGTTTATATCGTTGCTTAACAACGCTTTTCGTTGCTTGGCAGCCTAGGAAACCGGGAAGTAAGTATGCATAGTATTCCAGTAATCATACTGCCTTCTGTATTCTGTACTACCCTATCATCTAGCTGTCTAGGCCTAATGCTTGGTTTGCTCTTCTGATAATATACATACACTATACTTGAACTCATGTCACCCCATCGTTAATGCGCAGCCCCACATATACATTCGTCAATATTTCATTATCATAATTGAAAGACATTATCGGACAATGTCAGAGAAAGTGAGTGGCAAACACTGTCGGACAATATAACACAGGTGGTTCGAGTAAATTACGGCGAATAAAGATACAAAAAAACAAAGAAAGAAAAGATACAAGAAACGTTAAAGATATATACTTTGATGTAATAACTTCAACGATAGACTATTACTATACATAATGTAATTTTTCTAGAATAAAAATAACATTTCCAGTAAACAGAAAACATTGCCGATAAAGTTTTTACATTTATTAAAAATTCAATTTCATTGATAAAAATAATGAATCTATAAACAATGCAGGAGTGGGAAATAATCTGCGCTATAATAACTTTTAAGAAACGAGAATAAAGACACAGATATAAAAAAGAACAACAATACCTCGTAATGGACATTGTAAGAACGTAGGCCATATTTTTTATAATTTATTTACTCCAACATTAATAAGCGCCAAATTTATAACATGGAAACGTAGACATAATCGCCTCAACCATTAAGCAATGGAATGTCAGTGATTTAGAATCCCATCCCTCGGTGCCAGCGCCCCCACATAGCGCCGCCAACCCATCCATCCATTGGTTGAGATCGGTATCGTCCTTAGCAACGAACAACCACTCGGGCCGCCTTTTTAACATTTAAAGTTTTTTTAACATATTAACAATCTTAATGATATTATTTCATACAATAAGCAGGACAAAATAATCTCCACTCCAGTTAAAGTTTAACGGTATATACTATATATCCATCCATCTTACTCATCGCTGTCGCTATCAAGTATTATTAGTTGCATGGCCAATGGAATTTGGTCCTGGAAATGGCAGAGGTAAAGATAACGTTGATTTACCACGTCTGGGTTGATGGTTCTCTTCACACGATAACAGCAAGGGTGGACCAATCAACTGATAGCTCCTGAAATGATGTCGTCGATTACTCCGGATATCCTGAGTTTGAATTTCCTTCCGGAGTTGTTTTAATGAATAACCATTAGCTTTCATGTCCCGACATAATAATTTAGTAAGGAAATTTAGTAAGGAAGGTAATAGAAGTTATTGTCAATCATATTATTACTATGTATTATAATTTCAGCTCTATAATATTCACCACCACCATATTTTACTTCAAATGTATTAACTTTGCCAATTAAATCCCGTTGAAAATTCCTAACTTCTCTCTCTAAGTCAACCGCCCATGCCATATTGCTTTGTCATGCCGACAATATACAATTGCGTGTGTAATATCCATATCAATTGTTTAGAACATTTAGAACATCTATTTTGAGATATTGCTGTTTTAATCCGTGAATAATAATCGGGTATAATAATAATCGCATAATAATGCAGTGATAATACAGTAATACAGTAATAATAAAGAATAGGGCCTAGCCTACATCAGATGTCATGATATAGGATGCCTTGGGCTGAATTTTGAATAATAGAGAAGCTATTGAACCCCTAACCCTACAGTACCGATAGGTATATTAAACAGCCTCTGCCTTTAAACATCCTCTACCTATTGCTATAATAATAGGCTTATAATAGACCCCTAACAGCCTAAGGCAGGTATAGCGTATAGATAAGCAGCGTCACTGAAAGTACAATTTATAGAATTTAAATTTCCCTCTACTACCAGAGAACTCAATATTCTCACTGGATTTTACACTTACCTTAGCAGCTCCCTACCACGCACCTTAAAGACAAGCTACCACCGACCTTAGCACGCTACCACCGACCTTAGCACGCTACCACGCACCTTAGGCATTCCTACTCATGACAGCATGAGCTACTGAACCACTTGAACAATTTTGTACAAATATCTATACCAATGCAACAAGGACTTCGTAATATAATCTTTGAATAACGTAAAAACTTAACTATTTAAATGGAAAATAATGCAAATAAATTCAAACTAAATATTTCAAAATTTTTATGGATCTATTTGAGATATAATTCCATAAAATAAATGTAAAATGACATAAATGATGTTATAAAAAGGTTAGCTTATATTTATGGTGGCGTTTGGAGCTATGTTAATAGTTTATAGCTACTGGTTATTAATAACTACCGATAGGTAATGCAGTCAGGCAATTAATAATAAATTCCAATTATTGTTTAAGTGGTAACCATGCCATGACGGCGTGACTTTACGGTCTCGCCGACGTCGGTACATATTACATAAATAGTATACACCAATACAATACTAAATGTACAGGCCAATACAATGCTGTAATGTCTTCTAAAGTATAGTAAAGTGCTAAATAAAAACTAGCTTTTAGTATTAACGACATTGAGTAATTTACAATTTTTGAATAATAACTTTTTAAATACTTGTGTGTAAAGTAGCACTTTACAGAGTGATGATCCGAGTGGCTTTGTTACACGAACGAAAGTTAGTGAGTGAGTGAAAATAAAGCCACGAGGATCAGAACACTGTAAAGTACTTTGCAACAAGTATGTATGTCGTTTTATTCTAAAATTGTAACATTACGAAATGATTGTACATATACATTACAAGTGATAGAAACTGCACAAATTATATTAGTTGCTGTATAAATAAATGTAAAAATGACATAAATTATGTTATAAATAAGTTAGCCTATATTTATGGTGGCGTTTTGGAGCCATATGTTATAATAATATAGCTAGGCCCTACATAGCTGCTTATTAATAGCTATACCCCGTCTACCGGTAGGTAATGCAGTAGGCCTATCTGACTGTCAGGCAAATTCCCACCTATTATTTACGTGGTATTCAATGACGGCTTTAAGTAATGTCCCCTTAGTGGACATTACTTGCCATGGGTTACCACGTAATCAATAACACCAAATACAATACTAAACAGCTAAATGTACAGGCCAATACAATGCTGTAATGTCCTCTAAAGTAGTAAAGTGCTAAATTACAACTCACTGTTAATACTAACGGCGTTGAGTTGAGTAATGTTACAATTTTGGAATAAAATACTGCGTATATTACTTTTAAAACACAAATTTTATGTTTAATACCACCTACCTGCCTTTCATCAATCCTCTGTACAGCTGTAGGAATTGCATTGCATATTCCAGTTCTGCCTGCAGTATTCTGATATTACAGTAATGGTGTATTTAGGTAGGCTCATTGCTAATTGTTGGGGTTTTAGAGTTCAGGAGTTGTCAGTTGTGGAAAGCGAATTAGGCCCTATGGGATTGGTCAGTTAGTACAGTCTGACAGTACAGCAATAGTCTGGTACCGGTAGTACTGTAGTATAACTGTCAGACTGTATAACGGAGTGCTGGAGTGACTGAGTGATGACCGATGATGTGATCGCGATGACTGAAAATTCCAGTCACGAAGACTTTGTGGAGGCAGTTGAGGTACCAACAGAGGCCGATTCTGAGGGTAAGCTTAAATAAAAAATATCGTACAGTCGTACGGGTCTGCTTGCGGGTACCGGTACCGTACTGCCTGACTGCCTACCGTACTGCGTTAGGTAGGCTACTCCACGTCTGTACGTCCATTCCATATTCCTATATTCTAACAGTATGACTGATCCACAATTCAGCAATTCTAGCAATTATATTCCTATATAAAAACAACTTCTGAACTTGATCTGTTGATAGGCCTACTAAAACAGTAAAAGGTCTTTTGGCAGTTTGGTCTTTCACTGGCTGACTGGTGCTCTGTTTGCGATCAAGTCACGATAAGGTTAATTGAATGATGGTTCCTGAAAGCGGGAATGCCCTGTCTAGTTTGGTATGGATCTTCTCTAGCGGGTACCTAGCCTGCCTAGCTGTCTGGCGTGCGTAGCCTACATCAGTACATGCCTACCTTACCTTCAGAGCTCCAAGCTTCAACATGCCAATAACAGAATACAGCAATAAGGTGTAGCAGTAGCTTACCCCGTGCCTCCGGCCTTTATACAGTCTGGTTCCCGGCCTGCCGGCTTAATTTGACATTATGTCAAATTTGACATGTGGCATGTCAAATTTGTCACTAATGTCAAAATTGCCATTTCGTTGTTTAAATTATATCTATAGGCCTACTGCTATAGGCATAATTAAAAGACAGATGTCAAGGCAAATTCGGGTAGTTGGTAGTTGATAGTAGGGCAGTAGGGTACTTACTGACTTAATAGTTAAACAAATAGTTAATAGTACTTTCTTTAGTTATTCAGTAAAAATATAATCAGGTAATGTATGTGTACGAGCAATCCCTCTGTGAGCAAGTCGAGTTCGATGGAAATGCTACATATGCCTGCCTATCCCATATGTAACGATATGTAAAAACAGAAGCAATTGCAAAATTAACTGCGGAGCAACTGCAAGAAAAATTGATAGATATTTTGTCTAATTGGCAGTCTGATTTCGTAGAATACTCAGAACTCCTTAAATTGTCCAGGAAAAACAAGAACTAGTCGATTTGTACTTCCAAATCCAACAAGATATGAGCAATAGGTACCATAGAAGAGGAGAGGAGCCTGAAACTGATGAATAGTCTGTTCTGAATCATTCATTTCATAACATTCAGCCATTAGAATATATATTATATTGCACTACAGTAGTCCTAATCTTTTGTGGTTCATAAATTGTATTGATATTGAGTTCCGAAATTGCATGTAGATATAATATAACAATGATTTGTGTTCTTTAAATAATTTACAGATTCTTGTTTATTTTTAAAGATTGCGATTAAAGATTGCGGGTTAGTTATTAAATGTCATTTCCATGATTTCTATTCAGCCAGCTTTCAACCTTAACCTATGTTTGGCTCTAGGTCAGTCTGTCTGGCCGCAATATAAAATTTATATAATTGATTAATTGACGCCTCACCCCCCCCCCCCTTCCATTTGAAATAATAATGCCATATATAATTAAACTACGGTAAGCTAAGAATGGTGAACTGAACTGTTATTTATCAAGTTAAATTAGGTCACTGTTGTGTTATTGTTATTGTTATATTTTGTTATTCTTACTGTTATTAAACTGTTATTTAGGGGGGGGGGGGGGGGGACTGGACTCAATAAAATTGCATCCCTCTCCAGGGGAAATTGGACACAATTAACAGTTGATTACTCTCAAAAATTAAACTGTAACCTGTTCTATTGTGTTTAGTTTATTGTTTTGGTTAAAATAATGTGTCTTTGTAACCTGCTCCTTTCCAGAAGGAATCCGTAATTAAATATCCCATTTTTCATTTCATCAGTTGTCCAGTTTAAAATATAAAGCTATAGGCCTAATAATTAAAATTGATGTTGGATCAATTAAACAGATTTAATAATAAACCTTCAACATCAAATCGTCTTATATCAGTATATTTTATACTACTGGCACTGGCAGACTGGTATAATATTAAATGTCAAATTTGGAATGTCATGTCAAATTTGAATCTTGCAGAATTTAAAACGTAATTATTTCAAAAAATTCTTGGTGAATTTCAATTACCCCTGGTGAAAATGTTCAAATGGCAAATTAATGTCTACATATAAAAATTCAGATGCCCAATTAAATAATTGAACTCCCAAAGCACTTTTTCTCTTTTTCCATGTCAAATTTAGCATGAAATGTCAAATTTGAAAAGCAAAATGTCAAATTTGACAAATTAGACTGTTATAGGCCTAGTTTTTGCATCTATATCGGAAAAGCTTTCTGTGTAGAAATGTGCTGCTTTGGGTGATTTACCAAACTGCCAAACGGAATTTGTCAATCTGTCAATCATTCTCCCATTTGACTTGAGTGGGTGGTGGAGGTCCCCTGTATCTTTAAACTTTAACCCAGTGCCGATTTGGCATTATTTTTGCCAATAACGCAAACTGCGAACAATTATATTGTTTACTTCCCCTTTTGTATTGTAGGTTACGAATACGATTTAGAGTTGCCTAAAATCTCATCGGGACAGCGGGCGGCTGTCGAGATTATCAAGGCGGCATTGGAGACGGGGTGCAAGGAACTAATTCTGTCCAATCTAAAGTTGGAGGAAATACCGAAGAATTTGGATCAGTTGACTCAACTTGAGGTAAAAATACTGAAATAAACTGTATCTTTTATTAGTTTCCCTTAATTTCGGTAACTTCCGTACCCTTTATTGACATATTTCACGAAGAGTTGGTGGATCATTCCTTTAACATCTAGCTGTATGGTTTGGGTTCCTGGTTTGATTAAATATTGCAGCTAGGCAGTTGTCGTTTCGCCCCCAGATCAATTCATCGACATGGGAATGCTTCTAGCGAGTGGCCTCCTGCGAGTGCCGCCATACCCGCGATTCAGGTAACAGCCAAGAGAGAAGAGATTCGGTTTACCTTCGCTTCCACGTTATCCTTTTGGTCGAAAGTCAGAAATCTTGAAAATATTTCAAAATGTATTTTGCTTTTTAGTGTATTGTATTTGTATTATATTCCACCACCACGTAGATGAGAGAGGTTATGATCTTATGAATATAATGTAAAGTAAATAGCTTTATAGTTAAATAAATAGTTAAATTAATAAACTTAATAGTTAAATAAAGTAGTTTCGCAGATTTAATTAAATATTTTTGACTTTATCTCCTCAGCATCTTTACCTTGATGGAAACCTCATCTCCGAGATCCCGAGTCAGTTGTTGGCCGATCTGCCCAACCTGCGCTGGCTCGATCTCCGATTCAACAAGCTCGCCCACCTGCCGGACACCGTGGGCTACCTGCGGCGTCTGCGTTGTCTCCTGCTGGACGGGAACCGACTCACCCAGCTGCCCACCCCGCTGGGTAGGATACGGACTCTACACGGACTCAATATCGGCTCCAATCCTATCGAGTTCCCAGCCCAGCAAGTAAAACTAATATAATAATAATTAATAATTAAACGCTCTAATTGACCAAAGTACGCCTTGTCACGGCTTTCGGCGTCCTTACCCCCTCAAAAAACGTAAAAAATATCTTATATATTTCATTCATTATCATTATCTTCATTAACATTCAAATTTCCCGCCAACACTAATAATTTTATACATTCTTCACTCTGTCACCTATAAATACTGGACGTACTGCTATTTCATTCATTCATTCATTCATTCTGATGAATAGAATCACACGGACATCAGACTTTCTGCTCTGTGTCCACCAGCTACTGACTGCATCTGTCAGTAGCTACTTTATCCCTTATCTGTTTCTAGCAGTCTCTTAGACACCCGTCTATGCGGCTGTATAAACGCCAGTATTTCTTTTGAACTGTGCGTGTGCGTTCCATTTTCATCACTACACTGCATGATTATTGTCATCCCTTTTTGGCTCATTTCGATTTAGTGACATGCCTGATTTAGGAAATAAATAAACTGAAGGTTTTATAATAAAGAATATTTATTTTAAAGGCCATTGGCAATTAACGTTTACATGCTCAGGTGATGAAATTACGCCAAGCGCGCCAGCACGGTAGAATACGGGCTGACGGGCGTTAGTATTGCAGCCGCCAAATGAAGGTTTTACCGGCAAAGCCTCATAAAATAACCAAAAGCGACCCAAACCGCTTTCCCACTGTTTAGCCGGGACAGTTTTGTTCAAAAGAAATAATTATAAATTTCTAAATCATTTTTTTTATTAATAACGTATCGGTATTAAAAAAGAAATACTGCGCTTTACTGCTGTCTGGCTGTAGCCGTACTGACTGCAATTTATGCTTATTGCACATGCACATAGGCCTGGGCCTATGCTTTTTTCTGTTCTCCTTCACAAGCCCTAACGCCTCTGCCAGTCTGTTACCACCTTACCGCCTGCTGACATTGCAGCATTCAGGCATTGACAGTAGGTTCAGTAAATTAGGCCTAGAGTAGGGTGTCTGGTAGCAGCAGCAGTGGTAGTGGTAGGTAGGCAATAGGCAGATAGGCTACTGCTGCACGTTAGGCCAACAGGCCTGCGTATATCGTGGTATTTACGGACGCGGGCGCGTCTATATCTAACATCATGGATGAAACTCTGGTCAATCCGAACATTTCGGACGGTTCGGAAAACGGTATCATCGACGACAGCCAAGCCTATCATGATCCGGATCCGGCGAGTATAGGTGTAAGTACAACCGACCATCTCCAGCTCCACTCCACTGCCATTAACATTCACTCTGACAATGACGACAGTAGACCGACAAACCCAACAGGTAGCGGTAGGCAAAGAAATCCTGTAGTTAGGCCTACCTCCGACACTGTACCGGTACGCCAAAGGGTTTCTGCTACCGGTGTGCCTACTTCCGGTACCGGTAGGCCTACTTCCGGTACCGGTGGGCCTACTTCCGGTAATGGAAAAATGCAGGGCCAAAGCTTACTGGTGGTGCCCAATTTACAGACAATAAAAGGTACCATCAGGGGTTATAAATCAAAATTCTCTAAAACATTTAATGAATTTATTTCACTTAAACAGAAAGCTCAAATTTCTGGTGCTGAAATGGATTCCAAAATCGTACAAAGTTTATTTTCTACTTGTCTAGACAGCTATAATAAAATGTTGTCTTCCTTTCAATCAAACGCTGATATATATAACGACATCAATATGCCCGAACCTGCGGAATATTTGCGTGCTCAGTGTGTCATAGTGAATACCGAAATTATGTCCAAATTTCAGGAATTCAAACCATATATACACGAACCCGGTTTCTTGTCTTGACAGCCTGCTATATCTGGCACTGCACCGCAAATCATCCCAGGTACTGGTATAAGTATAAATAACCCGCCTAGGCCTAGTACCACTAACGTACAAACAGGTAGGCCTGTCACTCAAAATACTACCATTACTAGTAATACAAATCCTTATTCTGTTTCTCAGAATGCGTTTGAATCTAACCAATTACCATTACAGCCTAGTAGACATAGAACACGTACGCATTCTATGGCTGATAGTGTACATTCAAACGGTTCTCGTGTATCTTCTACAGCTACCCAGAGTTATAACAGGCTTAAGCAAGAACATGCAATTGCTAAACTAGAGGCCAAACAAAATATAAGACGTGCTGAATTAGAGGCCAAACAAAATATAAGACGTGCTGAATTAGAGGCCAAAGACAAATTAGATCTATCTAAATTAAAATTGGAACAAGCCGAGCAGGAAATGGCTGAACGAGATCTAGTAGACTTCAAAGAGAAACCTGCAATTCCAAACCCCTTTATTCAGCCGGCGGGGCTTAAAACTGAAAACAATTTTTCAGCAATTAATACTGGCCCCAGCATGCCTAATATAATGTTTAATCCCGCTTCTACCCCCTGTTTATCACCAATTCTGCCACTGCCAAGTTTAGCTATTAGTAATAGGCCTATTATAGTTGGTAAGCATACTGATATTAATACCCCTGTAACTGTAGTGCCTACACCTTATTTTACACAGCAATCTATATATAGCCTTCCTAGCCTTAGTAACGCTTATAGTACTAGGATTGTCCCTAATGTAGATAGTTATCCTAGACCTAGTGTTAATAATAGTAATACCAGTAGCAATATGTCAATTACAACACCGTTGACTACTGAATTATTATCTAGTTACCATATCAATCATAATGTAGGTCGTGGCAACCACTCTCATCCATCCAACCCAATAAGTGGATACAATTCTTTCTCAGGCCAGCCTACTGGGGATATAGGTATTTATAGTATGTCCCCACATATCGCCATGGGGGGACCTTCTCAGCCAAATCATCCCTTCCATAGTCAAGGGGGCTATGGATGTCCTTCTACCGGTCTTCCTCCCAGTGGTAGCAGTTATATCAATCCAAATTTATCAAACATAAATTCTTCCTCTGTTGATGGTATATTTTCAAAGACTCTTGATACTTTGGACAAACTTAACACTAAGCTTTCTCTTCCACCTCCTCAACCAAAGTCTTTTGATGGCAATCCTGCCAACTATATTTCTTTCTTGGCAACTTTCAGAGCTCAGATAGATTCCAAACCTCTTGATGAATATGATAAATTGAATTATCTCTTGCAGTATACCACAGGCAAGGCTCATACCCTTATTGAAATGTATAGTGGTCTTCCTAACGGATACTCCAGTGCTTGGATGGCCCTTCATAACAGATATGGCCACCCTAGTGTCATTATCCAAACTATTCTTGATAAACTTACTGTCAAGACAGATTTAGGTGGATCAGCAACCCAGCGTAGAGAACGACTCCGTAATTATGCTGATAATATTATGTCTAATGTTGCAGTTCTTCAGCAACTATCAGATAGCAATGAGATGAACTCTTCAGCCAATCTCAAACAAGTTGCATCCAATCTCCCACCAGACATCCATCGTAGGTGGTGCCGCCATGCTCGTAGTTATCGACGCTCCCATGGTAACCATGAACCTACCCTCCAAGTACTAGCAGCATTCGTAGATGAAGAAGCAGAGGTCATCAATGACCCTGTGTATGTTCCCCATAGTTCCCACTCGTCCACATACTCGTCTACTTCTACTGCACAAAATCAACCAAGTCAAAGGTCGCTAGCACCTACTGAACCAAAACCTAAGGTCACTACCCTTAATATAGATACCATAAAAACATCCACAAGGAAATGCATGAAGTGTAATGGTTTAGATCATGGTATTTCTTCATGTCCAGAATATCTTGAATTATCTCTTGCTGACAGAAAGAAAGTTGTTCAGGATAAGAAATTGTGTTATAATTGTCTTTATTATGACCATAACCCTTCAACTTGTACCTCTAAATACCATTGTAGGACTCCTGGATGTTCCAAACGACACCATACAAGCCTTCATAATCCTGATGCTGCAAAGACAAAGTCCAACAATTCTTCTTCAAGTTCTATGAATAAGAATAGCACTACTTCAAAGGAAACTAGCAAATCACCTGCTAAGAAAATCACTACAGATTCAAACTTTGTACAAGGATCTATAGCATCAGAAGAATCAGAACAGGTTGGCATGTCATCCATTGTTGACTCTGGAGGTCCTTTTTTCGAAACAGACCCCCTCTGTCTGGCTTTCGGTTGTTCCAATTAGGCTTTCTTTCGACAAGGAAAGTGTTTCTACATTTGCCTTATTGGATGACGGTTCTACTTCATCTTTCATTGACAAATCTGTCATTGACCATGTTGGTATAATCCCACGTCAAACATCATTACGATTGAGTACATTGTTAGATATTGATAAACCTGTCTCAGTCGGGGAGGTATCATGTTCAGTAACTCCTGTTCCTGGCAAGTTAGATACTGATCCAAACTTAGTTATGAGGTTCGACAAGGTCTATGTAACTTCAAATATTAAGCGTGAGTTTCTTCATGACAGCAAGCACATTGACCTGCAAACTTTTCCTCATCTTTTCCCCCTCTCTTTGGAATTGGCTCATCCCAAAGTGGACATTCCATCCATCACTGTCCTCATAGGTGCAAATTACCCCCAGGCTTTGTTTCGCGATAAGCATAAGTGGCCTGAACATCCTAACTCAGAACCTTCTGCTATCCATACTCCCTTTGGTTGGTGTGTAATTGGCCCTGTGGGAAATGTTTCCCATCTTCCCAGTGTTAGTGTCCATCACATAGTTGCAAAGGAAACAACTCTACTCAGTAAGGAACTGGAACTACAACTTAATCAATTCTTAGGACTAGATAAATTCGGTACAACTACTCCATCTGATTTTCTTATGGAAAATGATGAAGACAAAGCTTATTCTAGGGACGAACTCAAAGCACTAGAGATGCTCAAAGAATCAACCAAACTTATTGATCATCGCTACCAAATCGGAATGCTTTGGAAGCAATATCCCCCTAAGCTTGTCAATAATTACCCCTTAGCTATGTCCCGTGTTCTTAGTCTTTTGAAACGATTAAAGGATAAGCCTGACAAATATCAGCTTTATCAGGACAATATTGACCAGTACATTTCTAAGGGGATTGCTCGTAAACTTACAGAAGCTGATATTCCTGCTGGTCCTCAAACATTCTATCTTCCCCATCATTTCGTTGAAAATGTTAACAAACCAGGACACATTCGAATTGTTAATGATGGCTCTGCTCTATACAAAGGTGTTTCTTTAAATAATCAACTCATGGATGGTCCCAGCCTTTGTTGTTCCATAGTCGGGGTATTATTGCGATTTCGTATTGGTGCTATTGCTTTCATCGCAGACATAGAAAGCATGTTCCATCAGGTGAAGGTCACACCACAAGATTCTGACAGCCTGCGGTTTCTTTGGCAATCTCCAGGTGCCAGTACTATTGATACTTATGCAATGTTGGTGCACATTTTTGGTGCTCGTTGCTCTTCATGCACTGCAACTTATGGTGTTAGACGTT
>JAUCBJ010001481.1:0-27267 GCA_032718475.1 Nemertoderma westbladi | reverse complement strand
GGTGGAATGGGGTGGAGTGGGATGGGGTCGGGGTGAAGTGGTGGAGTGGGATGGGGTGGAGTGGGATGGGGTGGAGTGGGATGTGGTGGAGTGGGATGGGGTGAAGTGGAATGGGGTGGGATGGGGTGAAGTGGAATGGGGTGGGGTGGAGTGGGATGTGGTTGATGTGGTGTGGGGTGGAATGGGGTTGATGTGGTGTGGGGTGGAATGGGGTTGATGTGGTGTGGGGTGGAATGGGGTGGAATGGGGTGGAGTGGGATGGGGTCGGGGTGAAGTGGTGGAGTGGGATGGGGTGGAGTGGGATGGGGTGGAGTGGGATGTGGTGGAGTGGGATGGGGTGAAGTGGAATGGGGTGGGATGGGGTGAAGTGGAATGGGGTGGGGTGGAGTGGGATGTGGTTGATGTGGTGTGGGGTGGAATGGGGTTGATGTGGTGTGGGGTGGAATGGGGTGGAGTGGGATGGGGTGGAGTGGGATGGGGTCGGGGTGAAGTGGTGGAGTGGGATGGGGTGGAGTGGGATGGGGTGGAGTGGGATGGGGTGGAGTGGGATGGGGTGGAGTGGGATGGGGTGGGGTGGAGTGGGATGTGGTTGATGTGGTGTGGGGTGGAATGGGGTTGATGTGGTGTGGGGTGGAATGGGGTGGAGTGGGATGGGGTCGGGGTGAAGTGGTGGAGTGGGATGGGGTCGGGGTGAAGTGGTGGAGTGGGATGGGGTGGAGTGGGATGTGGTGGAGTGGGATGGGGTGAAGTGGAATGGGGTGGGATGGGGTGAAGTGGAATGGGGTGGGATGGTATGGGGTGTAGTGGGATGGGGTGTGATGTGTTGGATTGGGATGGGGTTGATGTGGTGTGGGGTGGAGTGGAATGGGGTTGATGTGGTGTGGGGTGGAATGGGGTGGAGTGGGATGGGGTCGGGGTGAAATGGTGGAGTGGGATGGGGTGGAGTGGGATGGGGTGGAGTGGGATGTGGTGGAGTGGGATGGGGTGAAGTGGAATGGGGTGGGATGGGGTGAAGTGGAATGGGGTGGGATGGGGTGAAGTGGAATGGGGTGGGATGGTATGGGGTGTAGTGGGATGGGGTGTGATGTGTTGGATTGGGATGGGGTTGATGTGGTGTGGGGTGGAGTGGAATGGGGTTGATGTGGTGTGGGGTGGAGTGGAATGGGGTGGAGTGGAGTGGGATGGGGTCAGGGTGAAGGGTGATGTGGTGGAGTGGGATGTGGTGTGATGTGGTGGAGTGGGATTGGGTGGAGTGGGATGGGGTGGAGTGGGATGGGGTGAAGTGGGATGTGGTGGAGTGGGATGGGGTGGAGTGGGATGGGGTGTAATGTGGTGGAGTGGGATGGGGTGGAGTGGGATGGGGTGGAGTGGGATGGGATGGGGTGGATAGGATGGGGTGTAGTGGGATGGGGTGAAGTGGAATGGGGTAGAGGGGGGTGGGGTGGAGTGGGATGGGGTGGAGTGGGATGGGGTGGAGTGGGGAGGGGTGGTGTGGAATGGGGTGGAGTGGGATGGGGTGGGATTGAGTGAAGTGGAGTGGGATGGAGTGGGATGGGGTGGAGTGGGATGGGGTGGAGTGGGATGGGGTGAAGTGGAATGGGGTGGGATGGTATGGGGTGAAGTGGGATGGGGTGTGATGTGTTGGATTGGGATGGGGTTGATGTGGTGTGGGATGGAGTGGAATGGGGTTGATGTGGTGTGGGGTGGAGTGGAATGGGGTGGAGTGGGATGGGGTCGGGGTGGAGGGTGATGTGGTGGAGTGGGATGGGGTGGGATGGGGTGTGATGTGGTGGAGTGGGATTGGGTGGAGTGGGATGGGGTGGAGTGGGATGGGGTCGGCGTGGAGGGTGATGTGGTGGAGTGGGATGGGGTGTGATGTGGTGGAGTGGGATTGGGTGGAGTGGGATGGGGTGGAGTGGGATGGGGTGGAGTGGGATGGGGTGGAGTGGGATGGGGTGGAGTGGGATGGGGTGGAGTGGGATGGGGTGGAGTGGGATGGGGTGGAGCGGGATGGGGTGGAGTGGGATGGGGTGGGATGGGGTGAAGTGGAATGGGGTGGAGTGAGATGGGGTGGAGTGGGATGGGGTGGAGTGGGATGGGGTGGAGTGGGATGGGGTGGAGTGGGATGGATTGTAGTGGGATGGGTTGAATGGGATGGGGTGGGATAGGATGGGGTGAAGTGGAATGGGGTGAAGTATGATGGGGTAAAGTAGAATGGGGTGGTGGAGTGGGTTGTGGTGGAGCGGAATGGGGTGGAGTGGGTTGTGGTGGGGTGGAGTGGGTTGTGGTGGAGTGCGGTCAACAGAATACCAATATGAACTTGGTGACATAAATATACTTGTTCTTCTTATGTTTAATTTTGTTTATTATTTGTATAGTTTCTTAGGTACTTAATGTATCGGTATTTAGAAGAAAAAAGCAAAACAATTGAAAAACTCTCACTCACTTTTAAAATAATGAGTTAATTTTGCTTACATTAAATTATGATTCGTTGCTTTTTTGTAAAACATTTTTTAAAATATAATTATTAAATCAATTTAATATAAAAAATATGTATTAACTGATATTGTTTCATGTTGAACGCATTTGTATATTTAAAACAAAAATATTTGATGTTAACTTATATCTAACATGGCCAATATTATTCACTAGATCTACCGGTACCTACGTTCAGATATAATAAGCCCTTTATTATATCGGACCTGGGCTGGTTGACGGCCGCATTTAGTTTCCTCGCCCGCTCCATTATGCAACTGCTCCCGTAGACATTCTCAAGGTCCTCGTAAGCCGCCATAACCCAACGTTTAAACTCGCGCCGTTGGCCGTCCGTAACCAAGGACAACTCGCTGCTCCATCGTAACTCCAACGTCTGCATCGTCTCCATATGGTTGGCGAGCTGTCGGGTTATCTCAGAGTCCGAGTGTCGTCCGCTCGTTACCATGGCCTCCCGCTGCGCGGTCTGCTCGCATAGCAACCTCTCGATCTCGGAGTCGCGTTGCCCCAACAGCTGATTGACCTGGACGGCGTAGGAATGCTCGAGATTTACGAGGGACTCTAATGCTGGAGAGTTACAGACGGACTTGTAAATGTCGGCAAACAGAAGGTCGTCCGAAGGCACCAGTTTGGTTGAGTAGCGGGCGCACTCGGTGGCGAACAGCCCCGCCCATTGGTCAACCAGTTCATTGACTTCGGCTGTATCGAGTCCCCGAACCCGAATCAACGACTCGGCGGCAGATTTCGCGAGGTATTTGTCGGCCTCGTTGGCGAGGAATTCCGTGAGTTTTCCTTCTAGTTCGTCGTGGACGTAGCCGGGGAGACGATGGGCGTTGACGAGTCGACGAGCTAACTCGTGGCGTTCCGCCGGTTCGCATTGCGCCGGAATATCAACCTCTACAGTAAGAGTATCTCTACTATCCCCACCAGAGTTATAAGTAAATGAAAAAGTCGACCTCGTCAATGAATTTGCAAACATTTTGTAAATATTTTGAAATAGAGGCCTAGGCCAAGGCGCCAAGCCTACCTCTGTAACCTCAGTAGGCCTACCTGCCTAAAAGACAGCCAGATCTGCAGATTGGAATTTATGTCTGCATGTTGCAAAAGGCAAAACTAAACTTGGACGAGTACCTCAGTACCGTACCGGCACCTGCGCGAATGACCTCGCACCACTGCACCAGGTGCGCGCTCAGCCTCAGATAAGAGAGGTGCACCGTGCACCCGCAGCTATGACTGTATGATGCGCACCAAATTAATTAAAATATTAATTTAAAATAAAATAATAAAAAATAAAGTTTAAATCACGAATATACACAAAAAAATAAGTATTTTACAATTTCACCATACAGCCATACCGGTATCGGCAGACCTATCCTATGCCTGTATGCTAAAATTGATAAATTTAGGCCTATTTTAACTGAACTAGGCCCTAAATTCAGAAATTATATGATTATTGTTTAGTTGTTATTACAGTGTGTCTGTATGCTATGTTCTGTACAGGAACCGGTACCTAGTAATGTATTACAGTATTAAGTAGGCCTATGAGTTAATATATATATATGCCTAGCCTACTCCCTGACTCCTTCTGCTACAACAACTGCTGTCTGCGTCTGGCCTGTGCTGATGCAAAACTATGCAACTTTTGAACGCCCGCCTCAGCTATTTTTCTACGAAATTCAGGTTGTGCTACATATTTGGAATCCTTGCATGGCCAGCTTTCTAGCAGTACCAACTAACAGCTATAAGGTAGAATAATAACTGCGGTGAGAACACTTTTTTTAAACGCTTGTCCTGCTTGTAGCTAAAGATTGAAAGCAAAAATAATAATTCTGGCTCACCCAGTCAGTGGTCGTGAAATGAAAATAATCCCTGTTTCAAATTTCATGAAATCTCATTAAGAATTGTAGAAAAATGAGGGGGGCTCTGGGGGGGGGGGGGGGGGGGGGGTGTCACTGACGAATTACGACACTATTCCGGCCGGGACATACTGTACATATGGTATATACTGGTGACTTTTTTTTAGTTTGGTACCCCTCTTCTTATGCAGTACAGTTGAATGCAAAACATTCAATGATTAGTCCCATAAGGGCCCAATTGGAAAGTTTACGTCATTATTGGTGGGTTGTGGTGTTTTAGTAACCATAGTAACAGGACCATGTTACAAGCAAAGTAATCCAATGCTTAACTGTACCAGCCTGTTTCGTTAGGCAGCTAGTGCTATTAAGTAAATTGATCTTTCAATTATATTGGAAGTGTAAAGAAGGTTACTCACTAATATCACTGCTATATTATGGATAGCCAGTAATCGTCAAGCAACATGACCTTCCAATAAACTCTGATACTGCTAACATTACTGTGTTTATGGATAGTCAGTATTCTTGAAGTATCGTCATGTGAAGAATACCAGAATTTCTACCGTCATATTTCACTTTGTAGTTACAATCATGTGAAGAATACCAGAATTTCTACCGTCATATTTCACTTTGTAGTTACAATCATGTGAAGAATACCAGAATTTCTACCGTCATATTTCACTTTGTAGTTACAATCATGTGAAGAATACCAGGTTTTCACCAAAAACACAGGTTACAGAAGCGCTGAATCTAACCAAAACAATAAACGGATTACTATATGTACAGGTTATAAGACAGAAATAAGCGCTATAAAACACTATAAGCGCTATAAAGATAAATTAAAAATAATAACAAATAATCTTCATAAATAAAATTCCAATAAAAAGTCGACCGAAAAGTGAAATCGTGGTATTCTTCACATGGGCGCTAAAACTGTACAATAATACAAATTCGTTTAATGTTTTGGTTAGATTCAGTAACCAGTGTTTTTGGTGAAAACCAGGTATTCTTCACATGGGGGTAACTGCAAAGTGAAATATAACGGCAGAAAGTCTGGTATTCTTTCGCATGGGCCCATTCGTGACCTTTAAATTATTGGTAGTGTATTTAATAATCTTTTATCGGTGTTAAAGATAGTTCATTATCTTAAAATATATTCTAATTTATATTATAAGTATAGAGTTTAAAAGAACACAATGCTCAAATTCGTTTAGAAATGATTATTACAGTTTATTAATATTTTCCTTCACCAAATTTATATTTTTATTGTTGTTATTTAATTACGGTTAATAATGGTTTTCGGGTTTGGTTTTCGGTTGCCGGCTGTCGGTTGACGGCTGTCGGTTGTGTGCTCTCGGTTGTCGGCTCTCGGTTGTCGTCTGTCGGTTGTGTGCTCTCGGCTGGCGGCGTAACGTTTACACCCG
The DNA here is from genome assembly GCA_032718475.1 of Nemertoderma westbladi. Taxonomy (NCBI): domain Eukaryota; kingdom Metazoa; phylum Xenacoelomorpha; order Nemertodermatida; family Nemertodermatidae; genus Nemertoderma; species Nemertoderma westbladi. The sequence goes on along the minus strand of JAUCBJ010001481.1, from coordinate 21,497 downwards.
AATCTCGTCACTAATTCGTTGCATTATATTTCTCCTGAATTTTACATAGTACGAGCTGCAATACACAAACTGATAAGTACCAAAACAGATGTACAGTAGTGTATGGTTTTGATTCAGATTGTTTGATTAATGCTGGCAGGGAACTCCAGGAGCACGTTGCTCTGTTATTCAATTCGTTTCTCGTGCATATGATTTGTTCCACCATTCTTACTAACGTGTGTAATTATTCCACTGATTAAAGATAAACTCGGTAATATCGCTCTGTCCAGTAATTATCGTGCTTTGGCATTGTCATCGTTACCGATTAAGCTATTTGTGTGGGTTATGCTCCTTTCCCAGTCGGAAAACTTGCCCCTTGACGAACTACAGCTCGGATTCCAATCAGGAGCAAGTACAACGCAATGTACAGTAACGTCGGCTGCCTCGGAAATCGTAGGTTATTATTCTCGTTTATCCACCCCCGTCTACGGATGCCCTCTGGATCTTCGGAAAGTGTTCGAAGCTCTTCCTGGAGGTGATAACGAAAGTGTTCTCCCTACTACTGTACTTCTTCGCGTTCTGCTTTAGATTTACTCCAATCAGATGTGTTGCGCTCGCTGGAATGGTACCCACTCGAATTATTTTAGCATCTCCAATGTTGTAAGGCAGGGCTCTGTAGCTTCGCCACTTTTATTCTGTATAATGTTGGATATCAGTTCGGGTTCAATTTGGAGGGAGCTCTTTGGTAAAATTTCACTATTCAGTAAATCACCTGTGGGTAAGAGAGTCTGTATATTTAGGTCATGTATTGCATTATCGGGTCCCTACAGGACCCCTACAGTCGGTAGCAGGGCTGTAGGCCATGGATAGGCGGAAGGAAATCAACCAACGGCTAGACATGCCGACAAGGTCGGCGGAAGGTAATCAACCAACGACGACCTACTGCGAAGAAGCTTGTAGGAGTGCCCCGCTTGCACATTGCACAATTGGAACGCTCTGCCAAATGAAATTAAAAACCTAAATAATCAACATTCTTTTAAATCTGCAGTTAAATCTCACCTCCGTGTGCAATGTAAAAATAGGTACAATAGTCCTACAGTAAGTTATTAGTTTATTAATTATTTACTATTTATACTGTAATTATGGTTTATATTAAATTGTTCTGTACATTACATCTTTATCGTTGAGTCAGGCATTGTCATGCTCTCGGTAAAGTTGTACATGTACATAGTGTAATTACGTTTTATATGGGTTTTAGGTTAGCGTAGTGTAATATTGTATTTGTAACCAAGTAACATAAAGAAACCCCCTTGGAAATAAGCTGCAAAGCTTTAGGGGTAATCCTATATGTTATGTTGGACAATACCTTTATACCGGTACATTGTTTGGTGTATTTGTTATTGTTTTTACATAATGTATAAATAAATCTATCTATCTATCTATCTACTGTATCTGCACAAGCGGTTTACTCCCGCAACTGAAAGATATGAGTATGAGAACCCTCCAGGAGAAATACTGGCTCGGTCGTCGCCCGGGTCAACAAGGACCGCGTCCCTCAGTGGTACACCAGGCTGGGGTCGATAAATTGGCTACTGGAACAGGAGACAGAGAAGAAAGAAGAACCAACCTGTTCAAATGTAAAAAGACACTAAAGATTGCTACAATGAACGCACGCACGCTGAAAGCACATACCAAACAGGATGACATGGGCGCTCTGGCAATGGAATATAACATCGACATCATCTGCATCCAAGAACATCGTATTTGTCATGAAGACACTGCCATGAAGTACAATGACATTGGAAATGGATGGACGTTAGTAACAAGCTCAGCAGTAAGAAACTCGGCCAGTGCATCAATTGGTGGAGTAGGAATTCTGCTAAGCCCATTTGCACTTAAGACCCTAAACAACATCGAATCTATAAATTCCAGGGTTATGATCGCAACATTTGATGGGAATCCCAAAGCAACAGTTATATGTTGCTACAGTCCAACCAATGCCTCAGAGCCAGAACAAGCAGTCAAGTTTTATGAAGAACCGACTGGACTTATAAGGGACATTCCGAAACACAATGTTAAAGTCATTGCTGGTGACCTGAATGCGCAAATTGGCCCAGAAGACGTCAAGGGTTACACCTACAACACCAGTTCTAACAGAAATGGGTACTTACTTTTAGACCTAATGGAAGAATGTGAATTGATACCAACAAACAACACATTCGAAAAGAGTAAGGGGAAGTTATGGACCTTTCAATACCCTAATGGAACCAAAGCACAACTGGATTACATCCTTATAAACAAAAAGTGGAGAAACAGCATGATCAACTGCGAGGCATACAGCTCGTTCAACCTAATTGGTTCGGACCACAGAATTGTGACTGCAGAGATCAGACTCAGTTTGAGAGCCAGCAAACCCAGGACAAACAAGCAAATCAAATATGACTGGGAGAAACTCAGAACTGACAATGCTGTAAAGGATGCTTATACAGTAGAAGTTCAAAACCGCTTTGAAGCACTTCAGTCAATGGATGAAGACCAATCCACCAATTCAATATACCAGAATATAATAACAGCCCACAAGGAATCAGCTAAGAGGCATATCCCCCAGAAACCCACACAAAACAGTATGTGCCATGGCAAAACTCTGAGGTTACTTGTAAGAGAGAAGATCTTAAGATAGCCTACAAAGTTAAAACCGAACAACCAACAACCGAAAACATTAACAAGCTTGAGAAAGCTAAGGACGATCTTAAATTGGCCTACAACATCAGCGAGGAAAAGTACATATACGATAAAACTGAAGCAATTACAACTGCTCATATATATATATATGTTTTATTGACCAATTACGAAGTTTGATAAATTCAATATAGTAACACCAAACGCATTAGTCCAAATTATACAACTAGTAGGTAATTAATAGTATCACTTAAATACAAAGGCTGACAAAGGCTGTATACAAAGGCTGAATTATTAAATTATTACTTTAATCTAGTTCACCAAGAAAAAAAAACATAACTAATTATATGACCTAGATATATAATGACCTAGACACTATCATTAAGCCACAGAATAATCAATTTCATCAAATATTATTTTAAATTAAGGCTAGCTACATAACATTACACCAAAATATATATTTGTGGATTTCAATTAAATCATAAACTTAGTACACAGGCGTCTATTATAACCATTATACTAAAAATGCGAATAATATATAAATTTGAATCAGAGAATTGTATTTCATTATAAAAACAAAAACAAATCAATCTTCAAGGATTCGTAGCACGTCAAAGATAAATTTAGCAAGCAAATCCATGTGTGCACAACTAAGCACTGTTTCACAGGATTGAAAATTTATTATATTTGTCAACGGTAACCTTAGAGGGGTGATAAGGGGGCAATCAAGCAACACATGTCGTTCAGTTTGGATGGACCCGCATCGACAAATTCTCACATACAGCAACAATCAAGACTTACCTGGCAAACTGTAACTGAGGTATCTGGTCGGAAAAGTTGTGCAAAGGGGCGCATCAAAGCCGATAGTCCTGAAGAACGTGTTGGGAAGTGGAAAAATCACTTCAGCAACTTGATTGGGCAGCCACCAAACATCGAGGTCAGCCCTACAAGGTAAATATATGACAAGCAAGGTGACACATTAGCACCATTACTATCTGTAATTGTGCTGGATTACACAATGAGGACGGCCACAAAGGGTGAAGATCTGGGATTCACACTTCAAGAACGCAGAAGTAGTAGATATCCGGCAACTACAGTCACAGACAACGACTTTGCGGATGACATCGCCCTGCTCTCTAATACGCTAGCAGATGCACAGCTTCTACTAAATGAAGTGGAGAGGGCTGCTAAGGAGATTGGATTGCATATAAATGCTACAAAGACCGAATTCATGACCTTTAATGTCGATGGGAACTTGACAACCATTGATAATAATCAACTAAGGAAGGTCGATGACTTCCAGTACCTTGGATCATGGATAGAGAGTAGCAAAAAGGACATAGAAGTTAGGAAAGCAAAGGCTTGGGTAGCTCTATCAAAAATGGATACCATCTGGAAATCAGATCTCTCCAGGCACCTGAAGACTAAGTTCTTTCGAGCCACAGTGGAAAGTGTATTTTTATACGGGGTGAGACCTGGACACTGACTAAATCACTTGAACAACGAATTGATGGTTGCTACACAAGACTACTACTGGCAGCCCTAAACATCACCTGGAGACAACACATGACAAACGCCGAGCTTTATGGTACAATACCACCTGTATCAACCAACCTCCGTGAACGCAGATTACGATTCAGTGGGCACTGCTGGCGAAGTAAAGACGAGGTCATACCAGATCTACTTCTCTGGCAACCAACTCATGGAAAGCGTAGTCGTGGACGACCGACCATAACATATATAGATCAACTTGAAAGGGATACTGAACTTGGGAGAAACGAAATTGCGACAACTATGGAGAATCTGGAAGCCTGGAACGATCTCATTTCCACTGTCCGAGTTTGCTCGACCTAGTAGTAGTATTGCATTATCGTATCTCTTCGTCCTCTCATATTCGAATCAGCGACACAGAAAACCTATAAAAATGCGCTGAAATCAAAACATGGTGGTATTTTCCGGTGCCACGCCCACTTCTGAGATGCACGAAAAATAGCATATCGCTTAATTTTTAGGAATGGAATATAATCGCATTCGATTCAGTGTCTTGAAAAACCTACTAGAGCTAGACAACAAAGCCACACTATTAGTTTTTAAAATAACAACAATTTTGAAATTTGGTCCTGTGACTACAGTACTTCTATTTTTCATGATAATTATGATACGCAGCTTATGAAATTTTCATTTTTAAGGTTAGGAAATGTTCATCAATAATTTTTTCACCTACAGTCCAAATTGCGTAGGATTTCGTTGGACGATTTCTAAAATACAGTTGCCAAATCGCTCAGATCAGATCCTCCCAGTGGTGTTGCTAATGGTCTAAACACCCCAGTGCTAATAGGGTTAAGGAAACGTGGTCAGTTTAAACTTATGCCTATTTATGCAACTAGCCTTTATGGCAGTAAATCTTTAGGATTTATTTTCTGACGATTGTTTTAGATTATTTATTGCGTGGAATATTAATGTGCGCATTATTTTTAAATTGCCGTTTAACTCGCATAGATATACTGTATAATTGAACAACTTTTACCTTTTGAACATCCATATATTATGATGCAGTCTAGGTTAGTAAATTTTGCACACAGTTACAATGAATCATCCAAACGTGTCATTGGATTTCTTTGTAACTTGTGTACTACTTGTAACTTGTAACTAGGCCTACACGATTGTAGGTCGTGTAGGCCTACACGATTGTAGGTCGTGCAGTGGTGCGAATTTTCGTGCGATAGGAAATTTGTGCAATTTTTATATAATCTTAATGATCTTACTGCTAAAAATGTATTAAGTATAAATTATATTTCACTTTTGAGTACCAATCATTGTGCGCCTCGATCGCCACAATGGAGTTAGAAGGTTTCAATAACAATTAATTAAAATATATTTTGCACTATATTGTCAGTGTCACATCATAACATCATATCGTACTTCTCAATTATATTTATTAGTACCTAATTTAATATATGTAGTTCTTACTCGCATTGTATTGACGCTAACTCTATATGTATTAGTATTTACACTGGTCTGGATGTGCAACTGTATTTACACACTGTATTTGCGTTTATAAATATTATTATGTACTACAGTATGTACCACCCTTCTTGGTGAGTATGAAATTAAATTACATTAAATTGGGTAGTTGTTCATATATTTAAAAATTGTATGACTTCTAGTTACCAAGATATGTAGTGATACGAACTCCCCACACTACATGGCTCGCCCCAAACCAGTAAATACTCAGGGACTGCTGCCTATGACTCACTCACAATGAGTCATAGACTACGCCCTGACACAGACTTAGGATACTACCTACAGTACCATGTACCTACCTACAGTAGCTAGCCGGTGAGCAGCAGGACTATACCAGTTCTGCAGTTAGGACAGCATATTGGCATACCACTACCTGCACGGGACACTGCACGGGACCTGCACTACGCGCACTGCACGGCAGACGACCCGGCATTACATTTGTATCTTGTGTTTCATATTGTGATATTATACGCCGGACATTATTCCGGCTTTTATCCTATATATTCGTGACCTCTATACAAGATATAGCAATTAATATGCGATAGAGTAAATTGTATTCCTTTCACAATGAATAACATCTTATTGCACAATTAATTCAGTTATTACGGAACATCACTATTTGAATCCATATTCTTCCCTACTCAGCCTTTTAATTAGCTTTGATTATGTCAATTTATTTTGAATTCCCCTCCAAAAATCGTTATGGCCCCAATAAGTGCAGTTAAAGCCTGGGCGGTTTACTTCCCTATTTATCAATAGGCCTATGTAATTAATACTTATTAGTACTTATTTACGGTGGTGATTTGTGGCCAATAAATTTTTTTGTGATTTATAATTGTGTTATTGAAATTTTGGGACGGTTTACGACGCATTTACGGGACAGTTTACTATGCGTATCCGGGACGACATACTACGCAAACCCGGACATTTTATTACGCGATTACAGGATGGTGTACTACACGATTTCGGGATGGTGTACTACTCGATTTTGGGACGGTTTACGACGCGATTTCGGGACGATTTACCTGTTTATAGTTTTTAAACATAATTAATCTCGAACTACAATGTATAGCAGAGGTGCCCTTACGATTCAAACAGACCCCGGCGACGTTGACACAGAGGCCAGCCTCATTGTTTTATCTGAGTCAGTCCTGGTAAACGACTGCTCCAGCCAAAATACCACGCAGCAACGTACGCTCGGAGGAATCCCGGTAAACCGATCGGATGCCGCCTCACTAGAAGATCGTGGCTGGCTAACCGGCACAATGGTAGAAGCACTTCTTACGTTCCTCTCCCAACAAACAAGTTGCTTGGCGTTGAAGGTAGTTAACCCACATTTCGTTACACTCCTGCAATCTCGGCGAGGCTTGGAAGCTGTGAATAGGTGGACCTCGAAGATTAACATCTTTCTTCTTGACCTCCTGTTCTTCCCCACCCAGATTAATGGGAACCACTGGATCCTAATAGTGTTTAGGCCGAAGGAGAGACGCTTGTCCTATTTTGACTCCCTCGCAGGTAATGCTGATCCTGTCCTCATCGAGCTATTTAAGAAATGGGTAACTCTTGAAGCTGAGAGGCTCAGTGTTTCGAAGATACCCATTGTAACCATCAGCACTGAGATCCGCAATCCACTGCAATTCAACGGCTACCAGTGTGGAGTTTACATCTGTCACTTCGCAAAATTGTGCCTCCTCGGGGAGTCTATGTTCGATGCAGGAATAAACGATAACTCTATAAAGTCTTTTCGTAAACAACTTGTGGAAATTGTCCAACACCAATGTGAACCTCATGAAAAAGCGAATATTGCAACCGAACCCATAACACCCATGCAGCAAACCACAAATAGTTGCTCCCAAGAGCCATTATCATACCATACGGGCCACTCCACTACCCCAGCATCGGTTACCCAGCTTGCCCAGTCTGTTCTCGCGAGACATCGGTGAGTGGCGAGGGTAAAATCCGGGTACACAGACCTCGGACCAACAGATGCTCCGGCTCAGGGACCCTGGTGTCCCCTGTGGGGTTGTTCCTTCATCCACCTTCCCTGAAGTACAATGCATCAGACAAACAACAAACAATCAAGGCGTCTACAGATGCATCTATGGATACTTGCCAATCGTACCAGGTCCTGGAGCTGATTCTCAAACACCGCTCAAAGCAGCTTAAACATGTACCAAAAGCAGCCAGGAACTTTTAGCCGAATTAATGGCCTCGATTTCCGATAACACTTCGTGCGAAGTTGTCTGGTGCAAGTCGCTTTTGGTTAGCCACTGCTGTTTGGCAGCTCTAAAGCAGGGTGGCAGGAAGCACCAGTGCTTCCTTGCCACGCTAGTAAACCAAAGAATTATAGCATTCCGGAACGGCATTCCTACGACGGAATCCCCGACGATCTCCAAATCACGCAAGCCTGCTCGACCAACTGATGACCGAGAGTTGATCCGCCTTGCCGCAGCCATTGCTGCTAAGATTGATGAGAAGGATATTAAGGGAGCTATTCGCTTGACCGCTTAAATGGAAACAATGGCGCCAAACAATGCAGATACTCTGGAGAAGCTACGAAGAAAGCACCCATCATGACCGCTCGATAGACGCCCTGCTCCACCCGCCTGCTCTATTTCGGCTCTCCCTGTAGCCCAGGATCGCTCAGAAAACTGATAGCTTCATTCCCATGTGGAAGCGCAGGTGGGATAGACGGAATGCGGCCACAGATTCTGAAAGTCCGGTTGGGGAAGTTGGATATCGTCTTCTCGACAAGATGTGTAAGTTTGTAGATGTAGGAACCGCTGGAGACGTCCCAGAATCCATCAGACCGGTGTTTTTCTGTGCCAACGTTTTCGCATTCACCAATGGCCGGGGGATTCGGCCTATAGCTATAGGCAATACACTGCGCAGACTCTGCGCAAAGTTCGCCGGCAGCATCATTAAGGAGCAGCACACTACCTAGTAAGGAGTCACCCAAATAGGTATTGGAACGAAGAACGGCGCGGAGGCCACAGCACACGCCACGAGAGCCATGACTTCCGTTCCCAATGATCCGAACGCCATATTGCTAAAAGTAGATCTTAGCAACACCTTTAATTCGCCCCGATGAGACGCGATGCTTGAGGCCATTCACAAATGCCACCCGGCCATCTATAATTTTATGCTGGCTGCGTATGCAAGTCCGAGCTACCTCGTTTATGGAAATACCATTATCGAGTCAGAAGAAGGAGTGCAACAGGGTTACCCAAAGGCACCACCAATTTTCGGGGACACTACCATCGACCTCAACAAATCACTGGAGTCCGCATTTAACTTATGGTACCTGGATGACGGTAATATAGCTGATGATAGTGAGACAGTCCTATCGGAATTAGAAACTATTATCAACGAGGGGAACAAGTTGGGGCTCCATCTCAATACTGGTAAGTGCGAACTTTTCTTTTTGGGCTCTGTTTCTCCATCGGATCATGCCCTTATCGAGAAGCAGTTCAACACGCTTTGGGACCGTGCCTTAAGTTCCCTCCACAGGAAGACTTTGTCATGCTCGGTGCACAAATTGGAACGTCCGCAGTTGAGGCATGCCTGACAGCGAAGGTTAAAGACCTCACTACAATCAGCAGCCACCTCCACCTATTTGACAATCACCATGGATTTTTTCTTTTAAAGAACTCCTTTGCGATACTGAGACTCCTATACTTTCTCCGCACAGCACCCTGCTTCTCCTATCCAGAAATCTTGAAGAAGTATGACTCAACTTTACGCGACGCCCTCCAACTAGTAACCAACACCAGTATTGACGATAGCGCCTGGATACAGGCCTATCTCCCAGCCCGATCGGGTGGCCTAGGCCTCAGTTCAGCAGTGCTGCTCGCATCCCCAGCTTTTCTAGCTTCTGCGGCGTCCTGCTCGCTCTGTCTGCCTGTCCGAGACCCCTGCTCCAAACCCTACATTTTCCCTCGCCTTGAAGCGATGGTCATCTTTGGTGGCTCCAGACACCCCGACACCGACCTCCAGTGACCAATGGGTCTGGGTCACCCTGATACAGGAGCGCGAACTGGAGTTGCTCCGACGGGATGCCACGCCTGTAGATATTTCCAGAATGAACTCGATTGACGGCGCAGTGGCGGGGTGTTGGCTTGATGCGGTGCCCTGTACCCTGTCGGACTTAAACTCACAGGCGCACAATTTCGCATCTCGGTTGCTACTCACCTTGGTTGTCCAGTCACCGTCCCACATGACTGCGCCAGATGCGGTAAAGCAGTAGCTGCCACCTGTTTGCATGGGCTCTCCTGCTCCAGTAACGCTGGTCTTCAAGCCCGCTACTCGGCTGTAAACGACATAGTACAGCGTGCCTTGAATAGTTGTGGGGTACCATCCTTGTTGGAACCAGTTGGTCTCTGCTTAGCGGACGGGAAACTCGTAGATGGTGTCACGATGGTTCCTTGGAGTCGTGGCAAGATCCTGACATAGGATGCCACCGTGGTTGACCCATTAGCCCCCAGCCACCTCAGCGTCAGCCAGATGACAGGTGGACGCGTTGCTGAGGACCAGGAAGCCGTGAAGTACCGAAAATACGAGGAGCTGGTGGATCGCGGCTTCCTGTTTAACCCCGTTGCCTTTGAGACCTTTGGTAGACCCGGACCAGCAACGGCAACGTTCTTAAAGGAGATCAGGCATCGACTCCACGCCACGTCCCTGGAACCCCACTCACAACGGTTTCTTCTCCAGCGAATACTTGTTGCTATTTTAATTGGCAATGCTGTCTCAATCCTTGGTACCGTCGCGAATGTGTCTGAGGGTGGTCTCTTTGAACTGCTTGATAAGTAAAGTAGGTAGAATCCAACCCAACCATATCAATATTGCAATTTTAGGTAGTAACTTATTATTTAGTTTTCTTTTCAGTAATGTATTGTTTTGATTTAAATTTAGTGCCCTTCTTATTTATTCTCTATTTTATCTGATATCATCCTTGGCATGTTTGGTTGTTTTTTTTTAAACTGAAATCTGATATGAAATAATTGTGAGTGGAGAGTGGAATTTTATATCTTTAGTGAATTGTTTTATTATTTAGGTTTAAAGGTTTCTAATTTATTTTAAACTGGTATATTACTAATTTGCATTTAATATGGTCCTATTTCTAATTAAGTTAGTTTACATAAGTTTTAAATAATTAATGAATTAATATACTATCTACCTGTTACTGCATTGTGTTTAAATAAAAAAAACTTCAATTATAAAATACTGATTACTGATTACCAATAAAACTGAAAACCTTTTTCATTTTATATATTCTCTCTATTATTATAAGATGCGCCCTCACCCACACTCTACCTGCCGCAGTCACTTCAGCAGTCTCCTGGAGTGGTCTGACACTGGGGTATATTAAGTTCGTCACACAAGCTTATTCTTAATCCTACCCAGTACTGAATCGCCATCAAGGAAATTTTGAATTAGAGAATTTTTAATAGAGGATAACCCAAATCTGGATTTTCTTTAATAAGATCAATGACATCTGGAAGAATATCAAAATTGAAGCATTTGTTGAGATTCATCCGATCCATCTTTCATCTAATTGTGCGTGTCGACATAGCAACACCAATATTGTGCGTGTAGACATAGCAACACCAATATTGTGCGTGTAGACATAGCAACACCAATATTGTGCATGTCGACATAGCAACACCAATATTGTGCGTGTAGACATAGCAACACCAATATTGTGCGTGTAGACATAGCAACACCAATATTGTGCATGTAGACATAGCAACACCAATATTGTGCATGTAGACATAGCAACACCAATATTGTGCGTGTAGACATAGCAACACCAATATTGTGCGTGTAGACATAGCAACACCAATATTGTGCGTGTAGACATAGCAACACCAATATTGTGCGTGTAGACATAGCAACACCAATATTGTGCGTGTAGACATAGCAACACCAATATTGTGCGTGTAGACATAGCAACACCAATATTGTGCATGTAGACATAGCAACACCAATATTGTGCGTGTAGACATAGCAACACCAATATTGTGCGTGTAGACATAGCAACACCAATATTGTGCGTGTAGACATAGCAACACCAATATTGTGCGTGTAGACATAGCAACACCAATATTGTGCGTGTAGACATAGCAACACCAATATTGTGCGTGTAGACATAGCAACACCAATATTGTGCGTGTAGACATAGCAACACCAATATTGTGCGTGTAGACATAGCAACACCAATATTGTGCGTGTAGACATAGCAACACCAATATTGTGCGTGTAGACATAGCAACACCAATATTGTGCGTGTAGACATAGCAACACCAATATTGTGCGTGTAGACATAGCAACACCAATATTGTGCGTGTAGACATAGCAACACCAATATTGTGCGTGTAGACATAGCAACACCAATATTGTGCGTGTAGACATAGCAACACCAATATTGTGCGTGTAGACATAGCAACACCAATATTGTGCGTGTAGACATAGCAACACCAATATTGTGCGTGTAGACATAGCAACACCAATATTGTGCGTGTAGACATAGCAACACCAATATTGTGCGTGTAGACATAGCAACACCAATATTGTGCGTGTAGACATAGCAACACCAATATTGTGCGTGTAGACATAGCAACACCAATATTGTGCGTGTAGACATAGCAACACCAATATTGTGCGTGTAGACATAGCAACACCAATATTGTGCGTGTAGACATAGCAACACCAATATTGTGCGTGTAGACATAGCAACACCAATATTGTGCATGTAGACATAGCAACACCAATATTGTGCGTGTAGACATAGCAACACCAATATTGTGCGTGTAGACATAGCAACACCAATATTGTGCGTGTAGACATAGCAACACCAATATTGTGCGTGTAGACATAGCAACACCAATATTGTGCGTGTAGACATAGCAACACCAATATTGTGCGTGTAGACATAGCAACACCAATATTGTGCGTGTAGACATAGCAACACCAATATTGTGCGTGTAGACATAGCAACACCAATATTGTGCGTGTAGACATAGCAACACCAATATTGTGCGTGTAGACATAGCAACACCAATATTGTGCGTGTAGACATAGCAACACCAATATTGTGCGTGTAGACATAGCAACACCAATATTGTGCGTGTAGACATAGCAACACCAATATTGTGCGTGTAGACATAGCAACACCAATATTGTGCGTGTAGACATAGCAACACCAATATTGTGCGTGTAGACATAGCAACACCAATATTGTGCGTGTAGACATAGCAACACCAATATTGTGCGTGTAGACATAGCAACACCAATATTGTGCGTGTAGACATAGCAACACCAATATTGTGCGTGTAGACATAGCAACACCAATATTGTGCGTGTAGACATAGCAACACCAATATTGTGCGTGTAGACATAGCAACACCAATATTGTGCGTGTAGACATAGCAACACCAATATTGTGCGTGTAGACATAGCAACACCAATATTGTGCGTGTAGACATAGCAACACCAATATTGTGCGTGTAGACATAGCAACACCAATATTGTGCGTGTAGACATAGCAACACCAATATTGTGCGTGTAGACATAGCAACACCAATATTGTGCGTGTAGACATAGCAACACCAATATTGTGCGTGTAGACATAGCAACACCAATATTGTGCGTGTAGACATAGCAACACCAATATTGTGCGTGTAGACATAGCAACACCAATATTGTGCATGTAGACATAGCAACACCAATATTGTGCATGTAGACATAGCAACACCAATATTGTGCGTGTAGACATAGCAACACCAATATTGTGCGTGTAGACATAGCAACACCAATATTGTGCGTGTAGACATAGCAACACCAATATTGTGCGTGTAGACATAGCAACACCAATATTGTGCGTGTAGACATAGCAACACCAATATTGTGCGTGTAGACATAGCAACACCAATATTGTGCGTGTAGACATAGCAACACCAATATTGTGCGTGTAGACATAGCAACACCAATATTGTGCGTGTAGACATAGCAACACCAATATTGTGCATGTAGACATAGCAACACCAATATTGTGCGTGTAGACATAGCAACACCAATATTGTGCGTGTAGACATAGCAACACCAATATTGTGCGTGTAGACATAGCAACACCAATATTGTGCGTGTAGACATAGCAACACCAATATTGTGCGTGTTGACATAGCAACACCAATATTGTGCATGTCGACATAGCAACACCAATATTTGCCAATAATCTCTGCATTTCGTTGTAAGTGTAACCCTGAAGGAAGTACAGTATTTACGTAAAGTTTCACATTCATTGAAATTAGTATCGTCCATTCTACAATTAATATTTTTACACTGAACAATTATTGTGGCAGTGGTTTCTGTACAGTAGGTTCATAAATAGGTAAATTAATTCAATTGGGCCTATGATACCATATACATATACAACCAATGATAGATCAGATATATTTTTAGTTAACACCAAAACATGTTAATTCCTTTTTCGATGCTAAAACATATTAATTTTATTTTTGAATATAATAATTTCAATAACACAATTTTAAATCACAAAAAATATTAATTGGCTACAAATCATCACCGTACTTATTAGTACTTAATGTACTAATATTTATTAGGCCTAGTACATGTATATACATAATTATATGTATATCATATCATGGTTTAAGTGTTAACCCTTTCAGTACCAAGCTTTTTCAAAAACCGTAATTGATGCGCCAATAAAAATTTGGTTGTTATTTAGAAAAATTGTAAGTCCTATGAAAAAATGACGAAAGTCAAAGTTGTTGAGAATCATATACTTAGTCGAATGGAAAAAAAAATTTCAATTTTATTTATAACTAATATTATTTATAATTAAATAGGTAATAAATTTTGCTATTTAAGAAAACTGTAAGTCCTGTGTAAAAATGATGAAAGTCGAAGTTGTAGAGTATCATATACTTAGTCCAAAGATGAATAAAGGTATCAATTTCAATTACAACTAATATATTTATAACGAAACTGTCTCTTTATAGAGGTAGCGGCTGACCGGTACTGTAGGTGGTAGTTGGTGTAGGAAAGAATGACCCTCAATAATGTGGGAACATTTATTTCTATATTAGGATTTATTTTTAAATTTTGATATCAAGTCCTCCATGACCGATAGCTCACTCGGTAGAGCGCCTGAATTCAGATGTGAAAGGTGTGGGTTCAATGCCGGAACATGGATTGTCTTTTTTTTTTAAGTTTCGTTCACAGCCAGCCAGTGTGTAGTGTAGGCCTATAGGCCTGCCGTATCTAAAACTACCAGAAAACGAGCATATGATATGGCCTGTAGTTTTTCCACACTACATTAGGGCAGTAGTGTTTAGTAACAGATGCAAAATTTGATTTGGTGAAAAGTAATGATGAATGACCAACTAACCAAAACATTTAGACATTCCAAAAGGAACTTTCCATTTACTTAGTAATGTTTACTCAATCTATAACTAAAACACTAAACAGCCATTAAAAGTGAAATAGTTCTGAATGTTTATTTTGTAAAGTGCAGAAATTGTTTAAAAAAAACTTTCATCAACAAAAGTAACAACCTAGTTTCAGTTCATGTCGCTTTGGCCACTAAATATAACCAAAACACTAAACGCAACCATCTAAAATCAAATAAGTTCTGAATGTTATAGTACCATAAAAAGCGATACAGACATCTCTATTTGTTCGCGCTTTTGAAGACCTTTAGCAGTTTAACCTGCCAAAATTTATATGTCTTTTAGTTAATTAAAACAACTTTAGCATACGACAATATTTTATGCTAATACACAAACATTACCCGAAGTCAGCCCATGCGCGATCATTCACCCGATGGATCTACACCCGGGAGGCTGAATTCGGCTGCTTAAATTTTATTATTGCAGTGTAAGGTTGCAGTGTAAACTTACTGTATTATTCGATAGATCGTTAATAATTAATTCCTGACAGATATTATTGGCTTTCGGGAAATATTAACAGTTCCTTTAGGACGTGGCGCTCTATCTATTTAAACAGAACTAGGACTTATACTAAACGCAACGATACTGCTTATGATTAAAGTATAAAGCGTATTCTTTAGGAAATACTTTGTTACCAATCACAATCATACACACTATTCTGCCGACCGTCAGTATATTTGATCACACATAAAGAGAGCAGTAATTGACTCATGTAGGGTCTGCTAAATAACATTAGATTCAATACACACCACATTAATATAAATCGCAATTGTTATATATAGCCCGCCTCTCTAACCTGTAGTGTATCAAGAAAATTGGGAAATTTGGGTGATTTATCCGTATTATCCAAAGAGCAATATTTCCATCAACAAATAGGTACAATTAATAACTGACGGTAAATAACAGTACAAACAATATGATTAATAGTGAGTTAAGATTGATTAATTAGTTATTGAGTAGTTAGGTAACAGTTTATACTTTCGATAATTTAAGCAGTTTACTAGAGTTCTTCCCAAAAAGCCGGTGTTATGGCGAAAAAATGGGAACACAACAACAGAATCATATAAAATCATATGACTACTACCACTATACGAGTATACCAAAAACTCTTATTCCACGAAGCCCCGTTCAACACAGAGGATGAGCATAGAGATAGGAAATTCAGTTCAGTAGCGCTGGGATAGGTCGAAATCAACGCCTACGCAAATTCTATTGGCCGACACGAACAGCAAGGCTAAGGCAACCTCTCTAAGCTAGTTGGCCGATTAAACTGAGCCCAGATATCTCCGTATAGCACATCAGCCAATAAGCTGGTAGCTTGCACTATTTTAGTTATAAATCCCTTTGAGAGTATTCTAGCGACTGGGGGGGAACTGGCCAGCAAAGGCAAACGTATCAGTTATCCCACAAAAGCTTTTACACCGCTCCCAGAAAATGGGATTTAAGTCTATAAAATATACAAAATCACAGTTTCTAAAATATAAAAATACTCTAAACAGTTAGTCTTTCTTGCGCGGACGGCGTTTACGCAGTTTTTTAAAGCTAGCAAGAGTCCTTTTCTCTTTGGGGCGAGCCACTTTACGAGGAGGGCTATAACTCCTGGGTGAAGGGTGCAATATGATTGCATCAGAAGGTATGGGGTTGCGATCGGTATATCCGCCGGTCGAAGTACCGGGTTGATTGACATCAACGTCTGGGGAGAGGGGTCTAACGGCTTTGAGAGCTCGTTTCAAGACAGCCGCTCTTACGGGTCGTTTACGAGTGGTCTGAACGAGGGCCGTGGGTGGACCATAGGCAGTTAGAAACTTCCTTGGTTTAATGGTTCTTTCCAACTCGCGTTCGCGGGCTCGGTACTCGTAAGGCCGTCGATATACTTCCTGTAACTCAGGGTGTGAGTTGACAAATAAGTCTCCATAGGCCGGATCTTGACGGATAAAGTTTATTAAGTTATACGAATTGATGTCACTCGGATTAATGCTCCTGAGAAATTTGCGTACATATTTGGTTGAAATACATTCTCCAACGCGCTTCAATAGTTCATAACTTGATAGGCGCGATTTCTGCTCGACGGAGGCAAACAAATATGGATGGAACGCATAAACTCCTTCGTAGGCGCGTCCAGGATAATAGCGATGGCGTGAATCACAATGTAAATCAGCGTTCGCTTCCCAAGCTCTGATATAACGTAGTACAATCATTTCATCTACGCTCTCTAAATCATGGTTAAAGGGACAATCAAAGCTGGCGTGTCCTTTTAATTGACAATGATGGCATTGAGTCATAAATTGGGGGCAGACAGCAAAAATGTGCAAATTATTAAGCCGACAATATGCACAATAGATTTCCATCGACGGTTGCTCGTGGAAATAGGAACAAAGATCGTTGGTGTCCATAGACGTAATATGGTCTCTCGATGCGCACAGCCGACAACGTTGTCTAGAAACATAATTTGCATGGCGATAATCATACGCAGTAAGACACTGGGGACCTTGATACCATTCCAATATGTAGTCGCTATCGCTACTCCGAGACGTGGGGGGCTGAATCTCTTCAGATTCTAAACATATGGGTTCGTCTTCCCAGTCTGTTACGAATAGAATTTTCGTGATCTATTCTCGGATTATCGTTACGACGCCGCTGGGTATGATATTTAAATAGAACCATTTCCCCTTCGGTGTCTACATCGTCCGTATCATGTAAATCGATAGGATGTCCGGTAGTTAAGAAGTCCATATACGTGCCATTACGATGCGTATAGCGAGCGGTTAATTTTCGATAGTCCAATTCACGCGTAAGTTGCTCTTGGGACATCGGCGGTTCGATATAACGACCATCGTCCTCCGTAATAGTCGGATCGGCTTCACCGCGTATCAAGCTATCCACAAACGCTTGTAAAGGTAGAGTATATCGCTCTCTAATACCAAGGTCATCTTCTATCAATTCCGTCATATCTGTTATCTGAGTTTATTAATATCAATATGAGTTAATATTTTAGGCAAGCGGGCGTCGCTGCCTACTAGGCTTTGCCCCCGGACAGTGGGTTTCTCAGCGCCGATGTACCGTTGTCGCAGTGTTTACGCCAACATGTAGCAACTGCACGACAACGATAACCGGCACAAGTCCCACCACTGTCCGTCCCAAAGGCTTGAATCCACTTGAGGTTATCTCGGTAGAGTTAGGGCTATTTTACAATTGCGATTAGCTACTGTAAACACACTTTAGTAGTAACATTCACCTATAAACGCACAAATTCCATACAATCATTACTTACTGCACACATGCATGCCATTTGTCCGTTAGTCAGTGTCTTCCAGAATGTCACGTTATTACTATGTATCCTTGGATACTAATAGTGAGTTATGTATACTCTTATGCTACGCAATGGGGCAAGCTTTTTATTGTTCCTCTAACTTGCTTCTAATTCTAGCATGGGTGTTGCCATGGTGACATTATGGAAAACTAGCGGTAGAATTAGGGCAATTCTCATGTACACAGATCTGGGATGTTATTTAATAGTAATTCTTTAATTGTCAATATTCTCTTTATGCCTGATTTTATAAATTTTATCGGCTATTGACTATATATTGGAGATTCTCGCACTCTAGTACACTCAATATGAATCTCCGCTCCCATGATCTATTAATTACCGGAATTTTGGGAATGTTATAAATTGCACAAAATGACAATTTATGAAATTCATTCGAATATGAATTTAAATTTATTCCCGTGAATTTTATTATTTGATGTTAAAATTGACACAATTTGATTCCAGAGCAGGTCTGGTGACTTAGGATCCTTAATTCTATGAAATTTGTCTTTTAAGAGTATCGGTAAGTGCTACGATATCTTAATCGACTAGAATTGTTAACGGATCTGAATTTTACAGATTTTAATAAATATTAAATTAATATTTAGGATGGGCACCGATTTATTCCAGAACTTGTCTGGGGACGTTAACCACTGATTCTAGAATTTGTCTTTCAAGTATATCGGTGGGTGCCACGATATCTTAATCGACTAGAATTACAGATGGTCAAAAGTTTAACAGATTTATTTGCGATTTACGCTACTGTTAGAGGGACATCACGCTACTATATGTATTATTTGTTATAAGGTAGAAGAGCAATATCGCACGAAGCAATGTCAGTGTGAAGAGGCAAGTCGTTTCCAAGGTCTACCCAGAGCTTGGTTTAGCCGAGACACGAGGATCTGAACTTTGCATTCCTAATACTCTGCCTACCAATAATACTTAAATATAGTAGTGGCTTTATTGTACTTTAAGAAGTACGGACATTTCATCTTACTGTAGTCACGTATTTATAATATGATACGGACAGTAAGGAAAGAGAAAAATAATTATTTCTCGCCGTCGCACTAAATATATATTATAAGTAATTACATACGTAATAAACACTAATATATTGCACTAATCTACTAAATAATCACTAAAATAACATTCTACTAAATAAAATTAAAGAAAACGATTATAATAAAATTACATAATAATACATACATAAATATAAAATAAAAACAAATATAAAATGATATAGTCACACACCCACTCCATATATAATTACGTTATGGAGTCCCTAGATCTTTGTCGAATTAGGGAAGTGGTCGTAGGAAGAGTATCTTGCCTTCCATGGTTTCCGGACAGTTTTCGGTCTCTTTCCAGTAAACATAAACGACTAGCTGGGCGATTGAGTTGTTGTGTTACTTTCTCCGCTCCCTTGGCCTGTCTAATTTCTGCCGTGGTAAGATGAGGAGGCCATTCTTCTTCTTCTTTACTTAAGGAGTCGGATCCACCTAACAAGCCTGGAGTATCTATCAGTTCTTGAGGAGTTGCTCCTCTGGAAGCGATGTCGGCCGGATTAATCGTCCCAAGGCAATGTCTCCATTGATCTACATTGGAGTTAATATCGTCATTATCTGAGGAGTATGGTGTTCCCTCAGTTGGATCGTCCACATCACTGCTCTCCACTTCCCATTCCTTTACTTGGTATACCTGTTGTTGAGGTAATCTCTCTTTGAGAGTTCTACGGGAAGGGCCAGTGAAGTACCAACCTACTCTAGTTCTTACCGCATAGGTTTGCAGTGGCTGCGGTTGAGCAGGCCGTTTCTCCAATGGCTCGAGCGCCTCATGCGCGTTTTGGCCAATGAGTATTTGCACTCCAGGATAATCTGTCTGGAATCGAGGTATCTTAAGATGTTGGATGCTCTCATCCTCGTCCCAATTATAAAGGTCTGCTTGGGTAGTAGCGAAGTTCTTTATAGCCACCATTTTTACTGACCTTATACTTTGTGCTCCTAATTTATCCTGGGGGGTGGACAACTCACCTACATAGTAATCTGCCGTTATGGTAGATTTCCAAACCTGCATAATTCCTGACATATTCAATTTAGTCCGGAACTTGGGTTGTCCAGCAAAGATATCTTCGGCTAGTTCTTGATCGATGAATGTTCCTGTGCTGCCGGAGTCAAGGAGGGCGTTCACTATGTAGCTTTTGTTAAGACCGTGAACTCTTACTTGAACTACAGGAAATTCTCTGATTCCTACGTTGGAAGCTGGAGCTTTCCAAGATGGTTGTTTGGCGAAAGTAGTTGGGGGAAACTCCGTGTCGGTGTCTTTTTCGTACGTAAGTGCTCGATACACTGTGGTATTTATTAGATAACAGGATTCGTTGGCATCGGAGAATTCGTCCGTATAGAATCCTTCCCACTCAGAACTTTGGTCAGTGTCGTTTACATCACTGAATTGGACATGTAGTTCGGGCTCACTTACCTGACTCGGGTTGTCTCGTTCGAACTCACTGTGTAACAAGATGTGATGTTTCGCGCCACACTTTGCACACTTTACGTCGGAGTAACAGGTTCGCCGTTGGTGTCCTGATCTGAGGCAATTATAGCATAACCGCTTACTCCACAGGACTGTACGTCTGTCTGCAGGGGATTTCTTTAGAAATTCAGCACACGCACTCAAACGGTGGGGCCCGTCGCACAGCGCACATTTTGGTTTGATGTTACTCACCTTAACTTGGTTAACGTTCTGCACTCTCGTTCTTTCTTCGGGCTTTCTTCCGTGAATTCTCTTAGGAGACGTAGGAGGAGTTGTTGTTACCTGTTCTCTCCTGTCACTGGTTCGAGACTTGTATTTACTTACGTCTTTATAGGTCTTGTTGTCATAGTAAGATTTTGCTGTGTCTTTCCCGCTGTCCTCTTCTTGAGAAGCTTGGCTTTCGCCGTCGTCAGTATAACACACTGGTATTATCCTTCTCCTAGAAACGGGTTTCTCACTTACCTTATTTTCCGATGTTTTCTCTCTGGACTGCCTTATGAGTTGTTATT